>OMNV01001515.1:28063-41508 GCA_900303265.1 Brotula barbata | reverse complement strand
GCCAGACTGGCAGGGGAAAAGTGGCATAATGCTGATTAATTTTAACCAGATGTGTCCCACCCAAAAATAGCTGCTCTACCTTTTGTGTTTGTGCACCGGTGGAACAAACCAAACTGTGTCCCGTCACATGGGAAACACTGTCCATTGTACAAATGGAGAGTTGTCCTAGCAGAGTACTGGACAATTTCCATAAAGATGAAAACAGGGACAGGAGAGGTAACTAGTGACCCTGTAGAAGTACCTTCTGTTCAATCACGTGGGTGCCCTGATAGTTGAGGATGGGTCGCAGTCCGTGGGAGTCAGCGGCGGCTTTTGGATCCAAGCTGAAATTCAACGCCACATAAAGAGAGGAGAGCTTGTCCCTGAAGTCCTTCTCATCCTGCAATCAGCCATAACAACACAGAAAAAAAGCAAGTTTGTTTATTTGTTTTCATGTCGCACTGGCCTAGTCACAGGATTACAGCTCAGAGCAACACGGGTTTCCATTAGAAACGCATTCGACGTACTTTTAAGTAGATCTTGGTGTGGTCACATATGCGCTCGCCGTGGCGCAGCCTCACGCTGCTCTGAAGCAGGGGCAGCTGGGAGTCCAAGAACAAAGCCCGCCTCACTGCACCTTTCTGCTTGTTCTTGTGACTATCGAGCTGCACCTCCACCTGGAAATCTGGAACACATAACACACATACACACAAATGAGCATTCATAGCCTGATGAATGTCCCTGAGTCGCCCAGTGACAGCTTTAAACCAGCATAAATTCTCTAAAGCACACACAATGCAGTCTGTGTAACGCAAACACCATGGCAGAGATATCAGAGGACACTTGTACACAGAGGAGGGTGTTATTAGATATTATAACATGTAGCTGACACGAAGGGGACCGAGCACTTGTTGATTAAATGTGGACCACAGCAGATATTTTGCAAACTGAATTCTTACAAAAGCTACATCACAAGTCAAAGAGTGGGCTTAATACATTGGCATCGGTGGCTATGAGACACTTTCCATTGTATTCCAGAGCAGATGTGGAAATTTGGCTCACCTAGTACGTCTGGTAGGTGTTTCCCCTCAGCAGACAAGCAGAAACTCAAGTTGACACTGGGACACAACCAGAGAAGTACATTCATTAATAACAGGGAATCAATATAAACATACAACACACACACACACAGCACATTCCCTTTAGTCAATATCCCATGCAGGCTTTCTTCCACGTCCCTCTTTCCTTATGTCGTGCCCCTCGCGTGGATCGCGTTACAAGACACCACGCGTAATTGGGAATGCAATGCGTAATAAAAAAAAAAATTTTAAAAAAGGCCAAATGTCAGGAAACATACAGGCATCCGAGTGATTTCACAAGCCAAGCTGATAGATTGGTGTATCACCATTTCCACCCTCTGCACCCCACATACTAAAGAAATAGCAGAGTTAAGAAGGGTGAAATTGGGCAACGTCTCAGGTTTCAGCGCTGACCAGTCAACGCTCTGTCTGTATGAGCCCGTAGCTCTCTCTCCCATGACATCAGCCGCACAACACGCTGCTGCTGTCCAAAAGTCACCAACCCCAAAACCCTCAATCCTCTTACTGGGAAACCCACAGAGGAAGCACGGCGCAAAATCCCAGAGGAAGACGAGAGATAGGAAAAGGGAAAAGTTTGGTCAAGAGAGGGAAGGATAGTGAAAAATGAGAAATAAAACGACAGAGAGCACAAGGGCTTCATTGGAGGAGGAGTAATAACTTAATACGTATGCTCCTGAGTATGTCTGCCTGCGTGCACACGCTCGAAGGAGTCTTCATGTCCTGATGTTTCCCAGCTGTGTTCCAGCACCAAACAATATCTCATTCAAGGCAACAGCAAAAAAAAAAAAAAAAAAAACCCTCTCCCCTCCCTCACTCACTCTTTGCCATTATCCCTTCAGCACTCTGTTCACCCCCACCGAAAACTCCTCATCGCCAGGCAACACAGCGTAATCAAGACACATGTGTATACAAGAGTTTCCTTTATGGATCAGGATCTGGTGTGCGGGAACGCAGACACACGAGCACAATGTCAACCATGTCGAGCGGTGAGCAGCCATCGCCCGTTTCCTCTCCCCGTTACTGGAACTGAGCACTGTGCACATTTGGAGAAACTGGCTAACAATGCTGCTATTCAGCCCGTTATTACCCTGTTCCTCAACAGAAACCATGTGCTACGGAGGCATTATTATAAATAGGGCCGATGATAAGCACGGTGCTAAAAAGTTTCTGACACGAAACTCAACACCGGTACAGGATGAAGGAAACACTCACCAGGAAACAGGCATGCTGGTGTTGCCATTGGTGACTACACAGTTCTTCTCTTCGGGGTTGATCATGGTGGGGTTAACCGTCAAGGAGGCGCTGGTGTTGACTATTGGGCGGGATCTGTGGGCAACAGAAAGAATGTAGACACAATTTAGGCATCTTCAATCTCCACTTGCGTTGCAGTAAACAAACACGCTGAATGACTGTAATATGCGATTCAAAACTACATACCTGTAGAGAACAGCCTTGTCCACACCAAAGGCACCCACGATAAGATCTACAGGAATAAAAGAACACATTAGAGCAGAACAGAACAACAATGGCTGCTCCACCTAACATTACACACACCTGTAATTACACTGACTTTTCTCTGTGCAATATTCCCTCATATACAATAACACGTGCAATATCTGTCTACAGTCCACACTATTTATTATACATACTATACTCCATATTATACACTGACCCTTCGTTGTAATATACCCCCAATATTCCCCCCTATTCATAACATGTGCAATATCTGGTTACAGTCCACTCTATTTATTTTCTCTTATCATATTCTCTGCACTATTTCTCCTATTTGCACTACTCTCACTCATATTCTATTTTATTCTATTTTATTTTTTTAGTCTTATTTTTAAAACATGTAAATATGTGTCCTTTCACTGCTGTTGTGCCTTTTATCGCTGTTGTTGTTGTTCTTGTCGCTCGTCTTTTGCACTAAACCAGAGCAACCTCAAATTTCGTTGTACTTGTACAATGACAATAAAGACATTCTGATTCTGATTCTGATTCTGATTCTGGTGGTCATGACATCATCCTGTCCTCACTGACCTGGGTATCCGTTCATGTCCAAGTCTTTAGCACCTCTGACAGCAAACCCAAAGCTGGAAGGGATCTTCCCAGCAGCCCACTGGCCAGTGATCACCTGAGATGGCGTTTCCCTGAGTCCGCCCGAGTATCCGTTATAGATATGGACTAATCCCTGCTGGTCATCCCCTCCAAATGGACAGCTGATGGCCACATCTGCACAGGGACGAAGAGAGAGAAAAATATTATCGAAAAGAGTCTCTCACAACTCCCAGCAACACCCCTTGACTCCAAATCCGTACCATTAAAACCATCCTGGTTCAGATCTCCCAATGGTGCAATGGTGCTGCCAAATCTCCCAAACGTCTGCGTGCCCGTCAGGTGAGGTAGGCGAGGCACCAGGTTGAGGGGACTCTCCTGAAGGTAGACGTAAACACGGCCCATCTCCTCCAAACGGCCATCGGATCCCCGTACCATGAACATGGGCGCCCCCACCAGCAGATCAATCATCCTGCAGACGACGAAGCAACATCACATGATTACATTTAAGCTCATTTAAGCTTCACACGCTAATGGGGAGTTGGTGGTCGACAATCTAGATTCTGCACTCGGATCAGGAAGGAAGAAAGACAGTGTGAGTGAGAGTGACGGCTACTCACCCATCGCTGTTTATGTCGGTTGTTGCAACAGCATAACCAAAGTACGATCCCATCTGTCGCAGAAACACACAGGTGTTACTCAGATTTCCATCATTTATAGATCCGGAATAGAATAAAGACTGATTGAGGATGTACAAAATGGTCTAAATTGCAAAACTCAGAATGCAAGCAAATTCACTTGTGATTTTATTTATTCTGCTGAGCCAATCGTCACTGTTTAAATCAGCTCGGTGCTTTTCCATTCCGACAATCATTCTCACACCTCTGTAAACGGGAAATGACTCTCACATGCACAGGAAACAGATTTTGGTACATGGTGGGGATGTGATCTCACCTGCTCGCCAGTGTAGTTAATCATGCTCCTCATGTCTGTACCATTCAGAATAGACACCTGCAACACGGCAAAATAATGGTATGGAATAAAAAATGATATCCAGTGACAACACCGTTTTCATGCTTTCACTGTATGATGTACAGTATATGTGTATTCTTTTACTGTATCAGACACGATAAAGCCTCAATCGCTTGTCACAATGAGCAAAAGAGTTCTTACCGAACCATAAAGCCTGAGTCTTTTTGGAACACCGGCCACAAAATCTAAAATGTGCAGAGAGAAAGCAACGTTTTTGCAAGGGGAAAATATCCAGGTCAAATCCGCCGAGAGGTTATAGGAATTCCAGTACATACGGCGTTCCAGCTCAATTGTAAAACATTTATTGATTTTGCGATTGTCCTGGTTTGTCTTTTTGTACATTAAATGCTGGCCCTGTTGTAGTTACCTTCCACCTGATCGCCGCTGAATTCACCCACTGCCACAGAGTATCCTGCAAGACAGCGAGACAGCACAGAAATAAGCCTCAGTCGGCAAAGAATCAAAGCTGAACGTGAAAGCTCAGAGTTACGATCCGTCAGCTTTACCTTGGTAACTGTCATCGTGCTCCATCCTGAATTGTTTGGTCTGGATTTGGCCTTCTACGGATTGCATGAAATAGCCCGGGTAGTAGGCTTTGATAATGTCCTCTTTAGCTGCAGAGATGACCTGACCTAGAGTGAGACAAACAAAAGTAAGTAAGGGGGAGTATTTCTGGAGATTTGGTGTTCGTGACAAAGGTTTGATTGATGTGTCCTTTGTACCTTGCCAGAAGTAGCTGCCTGGTCCTCCCAATACAACTTTGCCATTCTAGAAAGATAAACCCCATGAATTACTACAATGAATATGGAAAATATTTTCCCAGAAACCCTTTCCATCACTAAAAAGAACATTGGTAATACCGCTGTGAAGTCAGCACTGAATCCTCCCTGACAGTATCCTTGTCCTGATTCGTCACTTATCTCTGAAACACATAAGAGTGAATTAAATATGAGTTACCGAAAATTACCCTTTATGTAAATATTGCAGGGGTGTTATCTACCTGTGCGACACGGAGCGTACTCCACAAATTTGGTGAAGTTATTGACAGAGAGGTAGCAGGTTCCCGTAGCGTCCGAGCGAGGGGTGTCCTTCTCGGTTCGCCACGAGTAGAGAGGGGCACAGGCCTAAAGTGGAGTGGGTGAGAGAGGAGGTGGGGAAAGATGGGGATTGACAGGGAGGAGCAGGGGAGGGTGGAGGTGTGTTGATCAATGGGAAGGCTGGGAGATGTTTTTCCAGTTGCAACAACGCCCTGCTGAACTCAGGGGGAGACCCAGGCTGAGGTCAACAATACATCTGGAGCTGGGCAAACATGTAATTCAAACCAGGTCACAACACACACAATCACACCAGAGAACAGGCAGCTGAGCTTTGATGTTCAGGGATCACAAACAGCAGGGTTGGAAAATGTATTGCATTTTTACCATTATCGCCATAACTCATTTAAGCAACGTCGCAGGGGGGGCCGCAATAAAATTAACTAAATTAATGAAGTCATCGAGCGGGCTATTCTTTACGACGTGATTGTTGATGACGTCGCTTACTTCAGTGGACGTGTGTGCTAGGCCCGTGCTTAGAGGGAGCAAATTGATTGCAACATGCAGCTGTGGAGGGTAAATTCTACTGGAGGAGATGAAAATTTGGGGTCTTAAATGAGCCAGCAAGCCTGCCAGGTGGCAGCACTCTGGCACTATTGACAAAAGGTCTATTAAAAAGCCCTGGTATTGCATCAAAATGCATCAAGAAGAGACAGCTTACACACTGAGTTACAAGTAGCGTTGAAAATGAGTGCCGACAGAGCAGAAAGTTGAATTTTTTTGCATCAACAAACAATGGAAGTGAATCTGTAATCTTCAAGATTCAGCCACACTTGTGGCCCGAGCATTAAGACCCCTTATCCTGACAGCACCAATGATGGGCACCGAGCTGGAACACAACATCACGCCAACCCAAAAAACTTCCCAATATTTGCCAGAACGTACCAGAATTGTGTCACTGTGGGAGCGCACGGTGGCACCAAACCATTGGTGGGACTTGGATTCAGCCTGATGGTTTGTCTCATTTAGCGCGACGGTTCGGTCCCCTGGAGAAAAGAAAAAAAAAAAACAGAGAAAAGGACACACACTGAGTGAGAGCTTAACAAATCGTCCCGGCCTTCAGCAGGATCCTTACGTGTCCTTAGACTGCCTTTCCCTTGGACAAATAGCTGAACTCTTGATTAATAACTCTGGTTACACTGGTATTCATGCGAGGGTGATCTGCTTGATTATTTGGAGAGAATGTTATTCGCTCCGCACTGTTCAGTTAATAGATGTTGTCATAGGATAGCCCGGTTTGGACTGGGCTGGCCTGGCTCAGCCTTGCTGAACTTTGTCTCTATTTGACCACCTGGCCGCTCGGCCTGATTTCCCACATAAAGTCTGTGACAGCAGCAGGTGGCGTGACAGATGGCCTGAAGAGTCAGGTTTACACATAACTTTATTGGAAAAGAGATGCCGCGTCTGTGCCACGGCGGAGGACGAAAGCCAAACAAATTGATTAGGCTTCGGCAGCTCGAACGCTGAAGATTTGCAGTACAGAAATGACATGTAGGAGAAGCACGAATACGCTTTGATAAGAAACGTCAGCAGATCTGAAGTACCACTCCACCCAAACTTACTTCCCTTGTAGATTGCATCAGCGACACAAACCACAGGCATGCTGCAAAAGAGCAGAGAAGCATCGCTCTGGGAGTGGGGACTTGTGAAAATTTCAAGAGATCGTGACCTATGCAGATGTGAAGAAAGCAGGCTGTGTGTCAGCCCTCTTCACCCAGGACTATACTCTTCTATTCTCGCTTCTCTGTTTTCCGGCCAACTCGGCAGCCTGGAGCTGGGGGTGAGGGCCTGCTCCATGTCTTAGTGGAAACAGCGAAGAGGCTGGGGTCCAACGAAAACATACACTCTGGTCCAGCTTCCTCATAGCAACCTCCCAGTCATCTTTGTTTAGGCACTCTATTCTGTCTCGCTCTCCGTCTATTTTCATTTTTAAGATTATCCCCATATTTCTATTCCTGTTTCTTTACATTACTTACTTTTAAAAACTTCTGAGAAGATAAACAGCGACATGACAGTTCTTTAATAACCTAAATTTGTTCCAGTTACTTCTTTATGTGCCTTCCATGGGTGAAAGAAGTGCTTTAGCCATACCAGTTATAATATGATCTGCACATCAAACGGCTCCTTTGGAAGCATGTTACTTTAACTAATCTGCTTTAGCCGCATGTTACCTCCTCTTAAAGCAGACACCTTCTTTATATTTTCATAACTTAGGGGCCTCTGTTTGGTTAAGGTAAATTAAGTGCCAGCAGGGAGGGAGAAGGAGAAGCTGAACAGCATACAGGACTGTATAGATTTGAGTCATGTTACCATGGAGACCCAGAAAGTTCTTTTCTAGTTAATGACATAAAAGTTATCTGGCTATCAGTTCTGTGCCACTAGCCACACTAATTATGCCAGAGACGCCACACCAGGATTCAGACAGCCTGACAGATTTGCAAGATGAAACAATCAGTGCAGTAAGTGCTGTCGGCATGGCGACCGAAGACAGTCAGCTAGAGTCAGATGAAAAGTTCCCAGACAAAAATAGGTGAGATTTAGAAAGGAGATAAGAGGGAACTCCAGACATGAGTCACAACAATGAGTCCCCCCTGGGAAGCCAGTTAGAGGCGTGTGATGATGGGACCCGGTGTCCCGGCCCAGTCTCATCCAGGACAGTACAGGAGTATCACGGTCTGGAGCGCTTCCATATACTCACTCTCGCCTTTGAACTGTGTATGAGAGGACTGCCATTAGTGAGGTTAGAGACTCATTGTACGTGTGTGTGTTTTTGTGTGTGCGTGTGTGTCAATGGGGGTAGAAGACAAATGGCTGAATTCACTCATCACATCAGCTGCCCCTGAGGGAGTACTGACAGCAGGAGTATAAGGGCAGGAAAAAAGGGGCTCTGGTTTCTCCCTCTTTCCTCCTTCCTCTCCCTCACTCTGGCCCCTTCACCCTCCCTTCCTCCCACCGTGTCCAGACCCCTCTCACACTGCCCTCTCCATTTCTCAGACCTATAGACAGGCTCTTATCTCAAATGGAAGAGGAAGTGGATGGGAGTCACCCTCTGGCCACTCTGCCCCAATTAGTTAGGCTAATTAAGAGGGTCTCTGGCCTGTGGGTCAGACCTCACCCAAACAGAGGGACAAGGGGACATCTGACACCTCTTTGTTTCAGGGATATACACATACCAGTATTTCCTATATATGTATATTGGATTTGATTGATTTCGAGGTCATTCTTCTTCACTCAAACTGCTTCATATTGAGTTTGTGTTTAAATAATAACCCACACCTTTGTATAATTGAAGAGAATGGGGTTATTATAAACAGCTTTCAATATATAATCAAACACAGAGAGATCAAGCAACTCCTCTATGACTGTGTCAATAAAAATCAGATCAAGCAACCCCTCTAAGACTGTCAATAAAAATTGGCCATTACACGCCTCATATACTCCTGCACAATTAATTGTAGGAAGAACATAACATTCACTCAACAGCTGTTTGGAACTGACAACATTGCACGCAGATGACAATGTCCTGAATGTTCCTACACTGTAGAGCGGTTCTGCTACGATCCAGATGGCGGAACGAGTCCTGGCACGCTAATCTACTCCTTCAAAGCCCCTTCAAACTTGAAGGACACTCTCTGACAGCCTAACCTTCACCCTGAAGCCAGGCAGCATGAACATGACATCACCCAGCGTGGCATCCGGCCAGCTCTGTAAGATGTGCAACACATTTTCTGTGGCAAGACAAATGATAGAAAAATAATGGAGCAAAGGACACCTAGCCGTGGACTCCAATAAAAGAATGTTTTTAAGAGCGGGTTCGGTGGAATATTGCTCCCTATTGTGCATCATGGACAGTAAATCTAAGTTGGCCCACAGCGCAGGGCTTTGATTCCTCAGGAAGTGAGCCAACAGACCTCAGTAACTGGGCTGCACGCTCTGTCATTCTTTATGTGTGATGTACACCGTGTGTATGTGCACGCTAGTAAAATCTTACCTTTCCTCACTACAGCGTTTTCCTTCGTCTATAAAAGACAGAAATCGACTGTCTGCACACTGAAACAGGAGTCGGTCCAGGCTTTTGTTAGAGACCAACGGTGCCACGCATAAGGTACATTTCTTTGTCTGGCCTGTTTGTTTATTAGTTGCTTATCTCCCTGTAGCTCCCGGAGCGGGGTAACACAAACACAGCCAAGAGGAAGGAAGGAGTATCCTTCAAAACCCACTCCAACACCCCATTCCTCTATTCATCCCCAAGATGGGACACAAACAGGAAAAGGGATCATTTAGCATCCAGGATTCCCAACATAGCCAACAAGAGTTCAGCGGAGTGGAACACTGACGCCTTATCCAGACCTGCTGCTGCTGACGACCACGGGAGCATAAAGGAAACGGTCCGCTGGATTAAGAAGTGAACAGAGGCGTGGTCAGGGCTTCTTCCTGAATGGCATCTCCAGTTTCTTAACCTCTCCAACAACAAGGTGAGACAGGTCGCAACCAAAGGGAATACAAAGCAGACATCAGATCATCCCAACAGCACACGAAGACACCACAAAGCTCACCTTGAGTATCGAACTCAATGCTGTGACACTCCGACTGGCTGAGGCTCCACGGACAGTAGAAGACGGATCCTCCCTCTGCTACGTTGGACTGGGTCGTGTTGGCCTTGGGAGCCCCGATCACCACACTCACACTGAGAATCAAAAAAGAAAGGGAGAGAGAGAAGAAAACTGGCTATAAATCAAATGTTACATGTTTGCCAAACTTTGAATAGAATGACATTTCTTATGAAACACAAACCGATGCTAAGGTTTGCAATTTTTCAGCTCTTAATCTGGTTTCAATTACAAATCGCCGGCCAGACCTCCCACCTGACAGCTTTAAACACAATGCGGTACACCTATTTTACTGCTTACCGGGCGTTATTCTCACTCGTAAACAAAACATTTTAACAGCTTTCAGTGCTGTGACACAATCGGTTACACGGTCAAAGCTTGTGCGCTGTCAAACAACTGGAGAAACATTTGCAAAGACACGAATCCCTGTAGGGGCCGATTCAATAGGAAAACAACGCAGCAGACAGCCAAAGTGGAGTCACACACTGTTTCTACAGCTGTGACATATACACACACACACACACACAACATCCATGACCTTGAGCTGCACTGTACAACTTAAACACACAATAAAAAAAAAAACTTCAGCGATGCAGAAGAAGAAATTAATCAACGGGTGAATGAAGGAGAGGAGGAGATGTGGGTACAGTACAGACGAAGGAAGGAAAGACTTTCCCCCTGAAGATAATCTCTCTTAAATGGATGGGTTAGCCATTACCTCATTGTGAACTCACTTACCCTATTAGCATCACAGACAGGGATATAGGCTATGATGTGGGTACAGGAGGCATGGGACCACTGAGTTTAGACAGTGTCTGGGGGAGAGGGGGGGGACAGGAAGCGCACACCCTTTCCTGGCCCAGATCGTCCAATAGTGCATGAAAGTTTATATGTTGGCTAAACTTAGCATCCTGGCCCCTGAGGGTAGCGGCTTAGAGGGGGTCCAGAAGACAAAATAGCCGGGATGTTCGAAAAGATGTTAGAAAGTCTTGTAATCCTTGGGAGCTACTATCTGTTACCTGAGCTGACATGTGACTGAAATCCGAACACCTCCAGACGGTGAACACAGGCTAACAAAGGGGCAACCATAGAGCAGAACGTTTGAATTTAATATCACACTATTACTGTTGTCACGCTGTCACAGAGGGGATACAGCGTAATCCCAATTCCATGCGAGCTGCCGAAAGCCCTGGTTTGTGTTGGACGACAGAAAGGGGAACCGGTTGGACGTGGAGAGAGAAAATGTTCACCTTTTTTTCATAAATGTGCGCAGACGGAGGGAATCCCAGTAGAGCAGCAAAGCTCCAGCTGTAGAATAATGTAAATCACAGAGAGGCTTCCTTGTCACGATGGGACAGCTGAGGATCTCCCTTCCGCTGTCTCCCCACTTTCTAACACAAAAAATGTGAATGGCCCTGTAAATACTTAAGTGAAATCTGCAGATCTGTTTGGAAAACCTCAGAGCTGAGAGCAATTAGCTTTCTTTCAGACAAATCCTTTCCAAACAGCAGGTTGAGATGGTTTCCTAGCCAACCAGAGTGCCCAGTTATGAGAATGTTTCTATGACCGGAACATTTTGGGCAATAACCCCATTAAAACCATGCATATGCAATAAACTGCAATGCAGTCACACACACACATACAGACTACAAAGGGCAAGGAAATTAGAAGTCTCAGCATCTGTTGTTGAATCTGATCTGAACCGGGTCCAGCTATAGTTGGCCGTGGCAGCGTTTCAAAAAGGAAAAACCAAAAAAAAACACAGGAAATAACAAAACAAGGAGATCATGCTTTAATCAGCAAGTTGGCAGTTGAAGGGAGTTTTCACTACCTTACACACATACAAACAGATGTGCAGCAACACATACACACAGACAGATAATTACAGATAGATAACAATCTGAAAGTTCTGTAAATGGGCCTAAAATTAGCATTTAATGGGCCTTTATCTGGCGAAGGTCAGCCTAACTCTTAGTGGCATTTCCCTGCCCCTGCACCATATCTTATTGCTCTGTAACCAAAAGGTAGAACCTTTGTATCATAATGAAGCTCGAGCTGCAGATGCTGCTGTTATTTGAGAGCGTGTGTCGTCTCAGAGACTTTCAAAAGTTCACAGAAGGACGGTCGAGCTCACGGGTTTGAGCTCAAGTCACCCTGGCCAAAGAGGATCAATAGACAAAAGGCCGCTGAAAGGAGTTGGGTGAACACCAGTGCTGTGATAGGGATAACGGCAGGGAACAGGAAAGCTGCGCTGACAAACACATCTGAAATGCAGCACTCTCAGACAGGGAGTTAGAGCCACTGAAATGTTTTGGCTACTGGAGAATTACATTCTCACTTGCTTGGCTTGTGGGTTTCGTGTTCCAGCAGACAAATAGCAAAGTGATTTCAGTGATTTAGGGGAGCCTTAAGTAATTTACTGGAGGGGGATTGGGTGTAAGAAAAGCTTTGGTGACTTCATATCTGGTCTACACAAGCCCACCAATCCTGTCAGACTCTAATGAGCCACACAATCATTAATTAAACTACTGTAAATGATTTGGGCTGCAAGTGAGAATTGTGTAAACACCAGCACCGCTGAGGCTGATGGATGGGTTAGACTCATTTGACGTTAGAGCAATCAGGGGACATTCTACTAAAACGTCTCAGCACGCCATAATCGCTGCACTGTAACCACTATTTTATGTGCGCTTGAGAAATTAAGGGTGATGCAGAGTGCTGGAATTTGCCGATGCGACAATACCGTGCGTAGCCATGGCTAACGGGGTTTATGATGGGGTTAGAGAAAGAGGATTTCAGAGGACAAATTCCTCTCCCTCCAAAATCCACTTTAAGTTTAATGCTACACCCACCATCCTGGATTCCACATCTTCTTCCACCCAGCTGTGAAGCTTATGTCACTTGAAGACTATTATAATCACTTTATGCAGGAAATGTGGGAAAAATAGGTCACAACTGCTAATACGGCGAATGCCAGCTGCAGTCGTAAACAGCACTCATGGCACAAACGCTCGGGGAGCAGGTTCCAGAAAGGCGTGGAGTGACCCGTGGAGTTTACACAGAGCTTTCAGCACACACTTAAACACTGGAGAGGTTCCATATCAGCGGAGGAATTCAGATGCAGTGACCTCATCGGAGACAGTGGCAGTTCTTGACCTTCATCCCACAAGATCCCGACATGTGGTACATAACAAAATACAGTGAGCGTGCAGAAACCACTATCTCTCTTTGCTGTGGAATCACTCAACACGTTTACATGCACTCAATACTTGATGAGCATACATGACAGGTTGTAGTATAGGGCCAGGCTGACACTGATAAAAATGGATGCGGAGGCAGAGGCTTTTTTTTTTTTAAGTGCATCTTGTCATAGCGACTGCCTTCCTTACCTGGATCACCAGCAGGGAAAACGGGGCTTTATACACCTATAGGACAAATGCAATGAATGAAGTGTCTGCTGTTCTTTGTTGTGTTTGTTATTGTTGGTGTTTTGTTGTTGTTGGATTAATAAAGTATCTATCTATTTATCTATCTATCTATCTATCTATCTATCTATTAATGTTGTCTTTGCAAAG
>OMNV01001515.1:7378-22561 GCA_900303265.1 Brotula barbata | reverse complement strand
GATTATTAACTGCGTGAACAATGGAAGCAAAGAGCTCTGGTCTGTTTTATCTCAAAGTAATCTTGAGTTTTCTGTCTGATGTCATGGTCAAAGAGGTCAGCCTCATGGTGATAGAAAGGTCACCAAACGCAGAGTGTCCAAGCACGGCGGTGGTGTCCCGTTGTGTTGACATGTCTCTCCTGTCCATGTTAATTACTGTTTGATCTTAATCACTGAACAAGGTTTCAACAGATAAGTCCGGAATGCAAACTGCGTTGTTCGTTCTCTCTTTTTTTGGTTTGTTCTGCAGATTTTGCGTTTGTCAGTGACGCAACCAAAAAGGTCATAAAACCTGAAGAAATGACAGCGTGAATCTGATTCAGGAATATGAGCTTCTTCGCTCTTCTTGGGGTGTGGGAAGATTTCATATTCCTGCATCTGAGTCCCACAAGACCCACACAGCTTTAAAGTGGTTAGGCTGTGAAAAGCAACTATTCACTGAAATGAGAGCTTTAATAAACCGATCCAGGCCGACTGGAATTAGTGACTGTTGGTTTAGCTGATTCACTTCAGGCCTCTGGGATTGAACACGGGACCCAAATTTGGCTGTGTGTGGCAGCAACGGCGTAGGAACTCTCGAGTCAAGCGTCGATCATATTTATAACCAGTCTGAAGCACCGGCAGAGCCACTGGAGTCCAACCATGGACTGATGGGAGTAATCCAGAGCGTCTGGGGCCCGGTTCACAGCTGCTGGGGGCACTGGATGGTTCAAAGTCCTAATCCTGGAGTTCTCTCGTTCTCTCTCTCGCTCTCACCCCAGGATGAGCTGTCGACTAATGCAAGGTTGCCTCCTTACGCCAGATCCTGTAACGGATTCATCAGATTTGGTTTTCAGGGCAGCCATGATGTATAAACTCAGACATACATGCTGAATGTGAATTTAAAATGTATGCAGGTAAGAATGTCTGCTCATGCCACTTTGACTTATGTGTCAGGTTATTTCTAGAGTCTGAATAAGGGCATAAGTAGTCATTGCAGACAGTTACCCACAGTCCCTAGACCTCATGTATGATGTCATAAAAATGAGTCAGCCCTAACACTTTGTAAACAAATCGTTTTTTAGTGAATTCTTCCTGATTATGTACACAGTCGGGCACTCGACGTTTTTCCAGAATTCACCAGAGATGAACTTTCGTCAGCGTTGCCTTCTCTTTCCTTTCAATAAGTGTGAGTGTGTGTGTGTGTGTGTGTCACCCAGTTGTAACCCCACGTACAAGCCAATGTACACAAGTGTGGGCCGTTAGCATAGTTTGTGTGTGAAGTTAGACTCTGTTCTGCTTCTGGTGACGCGTAATTGGGTCTGGCTAACTGAACATTATTTCCATCTGTGATTTCCGTTGAAAAGGGGGGTGTGGATATACCAATGCCACTGCTTTGACATCATCACTGGGCCACTATGGCAACCCGTTTGAAGAGCAGCAAAACACTTATAGAACATTTCACAGGATTCCAAACGGCTGGCCCGCTCTTTTAAATATAGATCTGACACATTGGCACTCCCACAAGGCCAGGAATACACGTATGTGCGTATGTGCATGCAAACACATAACACACAGTCCTTCTCTCTTTTTCATAAGCCGTTCCATATAGGGGGCAAATTATTAAAAGCGTCACCAGAATTTCAGTCCGTGTCGTTATTTATATCAAGGTGCAAAACTGAGGCGTCAGTGCTCTGAGGCCACTTCTCAATTGTTGTGCATATTAAAAAATCCTTATATGGCAGCGAAAATGTTTTGGCTACACGTGAAAGGAACGTTTACTGTCTGCCATCACCTCATCTTGCATTGTGTCCCTGAGTACGGTCAGTGTGTGGCCTGTAACATTAGGGCAGCCCCACACTCTGATTCTCCAAACACTTGCTACATCTATCTGTCTCATTCAAATGATCTTTATTCCCCCAGGCTCCCGTCTCCACCCTCCCCATCAGCCCACGTCTCTTTTGTAACACAAACGGCGGGCTGCGATGGGCTCCATGGGGGCAGGGTGGAGAGACACCCTGATGGCAGCCATTAGGCAACTGTTAGCCGCAGAACAAACACCGTGTACCACTCAGGAACAAGCAGCAAATAAAGGCCCCGACATAAGTTTGTACACACAGAGCAGCCGGGACCATCAGAGAGGTTTAACTCCTGTTTGTTCCTTTAGCACTTTGCAGATTCCTTTCAGATTTACGCCACGCGCGCGTACTGTGAGTGATTTAAAGCTGTTTCACACCAAGTGCAAATTTCCTTTGCAGATTATTCTCATGTAAATTTCAGAAAAATGATTTTGTGCATTATCTGCAAGTGCTACATGCTTGACTAATGAAAAATTTGCTCAGTGAATGTCACATTTTCTAAACATTGTCCCAGCTCCAGCTGAAAAGTGAATAAATGCCTGATCATCCTGATGACTATTGTGAGGATGGATGATCCAATCGCAGCTCTTGGATGAGTCTTTGGAACTCCTTTACTTCTGCCTGCCTTGCCAAAATATAAAGGACCCAAAACTCATCTTATTAGTATGTAGAAAAGTTTAAATAACATTGTCATCACCGCTACTTTCTAGGTCCCTTATCTGTCTGCAACTTTTTATTCATTTAGTGCGAAATTGGAACACAAGTATCTGTGTGCATGCTTTTACATGCAGACACACAGATATTCTGGGAATTCATGCTGCGTTTTGGGGCATCAGTGACCAAACAAGGAAATTGCTGGTGATAACAGGAAATGTTGTTATTTAGAAACAATGGATAAAAAAAAGAAGAATGGGCTCTTGATCTGAATGGTAAACCTGAAACCTGCTAAAACAGAATCCCTCTCTCTCTCTCTCTCTCTCTTCGTCTGTAGACACATTGATACACATCTTACATGGCAGGAAATTCCTCGATTGTAAAAGCCTGCCCGGACTTCCTTTTTCTACTCGTTCCCACTCCATGCTTCTTCTGTTACGCACAAACACAGGCTCTTTTCCCGAACCTCTTCTCCTCTAACGGTCTCCATCTCCGTGGAGGAAGGGTGGTGGGTCGTTGCTGATTTCTCCAGCCAGTCTGAACCGTTGCTTACTGGATGACAGATTTGTCACGAAGGAGCGGAAGTCCTGAGCGGGCTGTGTTGCTGAGTGCACTGTCCATTGTTTTCAACACAAGCTCTTAGCAACGCAGCAACCGAGTGAATCATCTGATTGTTTTAGAGAGAGAAAACATCCCAGAGGCTCCATACAAGGCAAATATCATCCACCTTTCTGCTAGAGTTTCCTCTTGTGGGCTTTTTCTGCCATTTTAAATAACTTCAAGGGAACAAGATGGGGAACAAGACGATCCAGTGTCCATTGTTCGGTTGGCTTGTTAAAACAGCCGCAAAATGTCCGAAAATGAGCAGATGTGCGCTTTATGTTACATGCGCCAATGTCTCGCAGTAAAACAGCCCCGTGCAAGAAACAACCCTGCTACCAACTTCACAAGGTCCGTTAAACACTACATAACACACACACGAGTGTCCACAAACATCAACTCTGACCCGTCTGCATTAACAGCCCCTGTCTATCGAAACATCAATGTGTACTTGAAGCAGTGTGAAGTCTCAAACTTGTTTTTCTTAAAATCACAACTTTTTAAGAGCCGGCATAAAACGCTTCACATCACTTAATGAGGAGTCAGCGAGGCGGGCTGGGCAGGATGAGAAAGCAACGGATGAAACAAATGACAGAAAATGGAGGAATGTTGCTGGCTCAGGTAATATTTAGAAGTTAACGCTAAATGTGCAACCAAGTAAGCATGCAGTCGGTGCAGCACAACGAGAGAAAACCTGTGAACACAACCGTCTATTCAGTGTTTGGCTTTGGCGCGATCGAGACGTGTGTGTGTGTGTGCAGCCAGTCGGCCAGCCTTGTCTTCAGATCTGTGTTAAGGGTGTCATGTTTTATTTGGATGGCCTATTTGTCTCTTAGAATAATGCGTACCCCCCACCTGACCCCCGTGTGTGTTTTCCTACTGGGGCAGGCGTGCTGCGGGGGCCACGGCCAGGCCTCGGAGTGAAGGAATGCGGCTGTAAAACGTGTGTGTATCTGAGGGTATGGCGGGAGAGGGCAGCGATTCAGTGTGATCGCTGCAGAGCCTGAGGGTATTGTCTTTCTCACACACACACACACACAATACACATGTATACCCATTCACACATTCCCTCCAATTTGCGCTGTGGTTTTCCCACACCCACTCCCTTGGCCAAACATGTTTGACACAATTCATATGGAAAGACAGTCGCACCCAGCTTCCCATGGAGAAAACAAACTGCACTTAAATGGAAAAATAGATACGTACGCGCACTGTTGCTGCTTATGAAGATAGACATAAACATAAACAACGGCCTGGTGTTATTTTTTGCAAAAATAGCGGTACAGAGCTTCGCTTTAAGCACATGCCCTCACACGATTCCTCAATATTTGTATTTGCTGGGCGATGGAAGGAGGAAATCTCATTGTAAAGAATTGCTGATGGCACCAGCAGTCACAACAGTTTTGTGGCTCTTTTCAGCACTTCAGCAGAAGAATGCTGACATGGGTTTCCTGCAGTGACAAGGAAACAGCAAGAGGAGATGGATGGACCAACAGTGATGGCTGATGGCAAAAACAAAGGCTTCCTATATTGTTCCCCCTTTCAAGTGTCTGCAGTGAGACAGACGGACAATAGAGAGAGAGATGTATGACTTGGAGATGAGTTTTTATTGGCTTTACGCTTACCTCACTATGTATCATTTGCCACATACAACACCCATTAGAGTATAGTTTCCTGTATGTTGTTCTCCAAAGTGGTCAAGTTGCTGCTTCCTTCCTTTGTGCAGGTCACAGAGCAGAAGTTCACATTCATCACTTGTTACAAAGCATACGTTCCGCACTATTTCTGTGTGTTTCACTTCATGTGCCACAGACCCAGCAGTGGATGAAGTACCTCAAGGTAAGATTTGCGTAAAAGCACAGCAACTGCATTTTAAAAATAACTTAGTAACAAGTAACATTGACCCAGCAGAAAACATACTCGCGAAAAAGTCATTGAAGTATTTTTTGGATACTTCAGTATCAAAAGTAAAAGTTAAAACATCCTCAACATGTCTGTAAAGTTGAACAGCAACCTTTTCTTATATAAGGTAGAGCAGTTACCAGTCACTTCAGCAAAGCTTTTCCAACTTGATTTAAGGACGATCTTAAACTTTGGAGGACACATTAAACGAGTTAGACTCTCAAGAGTCCTCTCTGTAGTGTTCCGTTTGAACCTGACATTTATGTAGATAACGGACAGTAAATCTACCACGTACAGTAAGAACGCAAACTGATTCAAACCAACTAAACTGAATGAACAGTACAGTTGTTGTAATCTAATCAACATCTCGCTCTCTGTAAAAATCAATGTAGTTTTTTACTCTATGTCCATTTCCAAGTCGGCGTTTAGAAAACATCACCTATTTTAGAATTCATTTTGCAATACACTCCAATGCTGTACTCCAAATGAAGTACAGCGAAGTACACCGAAGTCCTAAATGAAGTACTGTACTATGCTGCTGTTCTGTAAACATATAAAACAATGTTTGGGACAGAGACGCACTGTGCCCATTAAGGAGTCACACCTACCCCCCTTTACTCCTCTTAATGTATCCTGCTCCTCCTTATAAGTCAATGTTGATGTTAATGCTGTCCAGACCACCGAGGTGTCACACATGCTCGCACAGCCTTATATAGAAGCCACGAGGGGTTTATGATGGGCGCATTATCAGCGAGCGGGGAGTGCTGGTGAAGAGTTCGTTCTGTCATCTCTCTAATACAAGTGTTGCAGTCAGATCACGTCCCGCGGTGGTCTGCGGAATTTCAGGACGGATCGTACCCTTGTATGACTGCAGGGATCTGTCTCAGCACGGGCGAAGGATTTGGGGTCCTGGGAATGATTGGCAGGGTGAAGATGGAGTAAGAGGAGATGGGACACGTAGCCGGTCCTCTGTCTGGATAGGGTTACATCCCAAACAAACCAAAGCACAAGCACGCAAGCAAACAGTGCAGAGGGAAGAGACGGTTCTCCTTTAATGAAAGCTCTCAGGGTCAGCGGCATTATGATGGTTTTTCCTACACGTGAAATCCGACTCATTCCCAGATTTAATACCATGACATGTGTTAAGATCCCGAGAGGATTTGGAACAAATCACCTGTTCTCCTGCAGCGGGACGTCTGCCTTTTGGTTCGATGCCAATATATTGTTCTGCTTGTATCTTTTCAATAGATTCTGCAGCAGATAATGTTGTGACAAGGAGAGGAACATGAAAATGTTTAGTTTATAATCTCCCAAATTGCTATTCAAACATTAGCCAGTAGGAAAAAGTCTAAGCATGTCAAGCTTCTTTATTGCTGCTGCATCCAACTCTGGGACGTCGCCATGGAAAATCTTTTTAGACGGCCCTCTGGGTTTGGACAGTCACTAATAGCGAATCTGCTACAGCTTGTAAGTAAAACTACTCTCTGGGCTGTAAGAAATCCATCATTCCAACAGGATTCTCTGGGCTAAAAATAGCTTTGTGGTCTTGATTTTCATTTTACTCAAGAAAAGCCGGTTCACATCACAAGCACAGAACAGAATTCTGTCCACCTTCGCGTAAGGCTAATTTGTGGATGTCGCATTGACTGGGCCACCTCGGCGTGTTTTATTGAGGAGAACACGCAGCCATCTCCCCACAGGCTGAGAACTACAGCGAAACAATCCGAGTCTTCCTGTATTTGTCTTTAGGAATGTTGTGTTTTGGTGCTACTAATGCGTCGGCCGCTCCTCAAAGGAAAATAGACTCATTTCGCAGCTGAATTACATTACAATTCGCTGAAGCAAGCACGTTGACATTCGTAACGGCAAACTTACGGTATGTAACACTTGTAGATTGTTAAATCTGAGACCACGATGCTGAATTTTTCATGATTTCCTTCATTGGAAACACATGACATACCATCCCATCTTCATTAATCTCATATTTATGCAAGACATCTGCAATTATAGTAAACTCATTATGGTGACAGCATTGGCAAAATGAATTTTCCTGACCACATGAGAAAAGCATAACAACTGGTCCTTGTAATGTAATATAGCCCAGCTGAGGCTCAGTAGGGACCACCTACATGTTGGAGCAGCAGTTCCTGTGGGGAAAAGGAGGGAAAAATACATTTTTCACCATTAGAGCCTCAGCATCGATTTCACTAATAACTGATGTTCATTAGTGGAACTCATTGGTAGGAATTAGAACACACATAAGTAATGATTAGGATTAGAACCAGAAGATGAAAATATTGAATTAGTACCCAGAAATTTAAGGGACTTTACTGCTGGTTATTATCAGTTTTCCTGTAACTGTTGACTTAGCTAAAGGGAAAAAAGGCAACTGACATGTTTCTCTAAGTTTTAAGAACTGAATGCAATAATGACCAACTTTAGCAGTGAAACGTTGTTTTTTCATTTCATTTTATTGGTAATTGATTCAATAATCTGAATTAAATTAAATTTATAATTGATTTTTTTCCCCCCTGTTGGTCAGCCTCCTTTGGGAAGTGACACCACTGCTCTGAACACTGATTCATTTCCACCACCTGGAGACAAAATGTCTCACTCCAAAGAGGAATTGACCATTCATGGTAATACTTATTTTGTATAAAGCCCCTGAAGTATACACGATAACACCTAGTGTTTGTGTTACAATGCTGATTCATTCTCTCTAATAAATTCCCTGTAGAGACTGAGCAGTTGATGCCTTGTGACTCAAACCCAACCGACTGTTATTCTAAATATGGTAGTGTGCCTCTCTGTACGGTTTATCAGTGCACTCCTCCATCACTAGCACTCACTGTTCCTGCTTATGACCTGACATTACAAGCAGACACAAAACGACTCGCTGGATGTCTCACACATGACCAGAGTGGAAAGGGGAGGTCCTGAGGGAGCATTCACAAAATACTGATGATGAATCATCTGATCCAATGTCCCAAATTATATATATTATGTAATTTCCCACCCTAATTTCAGGCGTAGTTTGTCCTGTTAATCCACTGTAACGCCACGTATCAAATTTCTCAATTTTGCCTGGTCTTGTTTATCTTCTACCCTTCTATCCACACTCTGAGTTCAAAGTTCCCATGCTGTGGCTGTTTCGCATGGGTGTGTGGGGTTCCGGCGTAATGCATTAAGCCATTTCCTTCAGATATGGAGTGGTAGATTATTCTTACATATACAGCAGCTCAGTTTTGAAGAATTGTTTCTCTCCAGTGCTATGCCGGTTCCTTATCAGTCAGTAAAACTCATCCTGTGAATGCTTGAGACATCGCGGAGACCTAGAGGGGATTCAGACTCATTTCAGCCAATGTTGACTAATTCTTTCTTTCTTTAAACTTACACCTTCCTCCTCCTCACATCCTCCCCCTCATCAGCGTTTCCCTCTGCTGCTGTGCAGTGAAAGCTTCTTTCCTCGTGCTCTGTGTGTCTGGTTTCTATTAGTGATTTGGCACACCATGCGTTCTTGCCTAGGTACGGGAGCTGTTAAGGCAGAGATTTCCCTTTTACAACGTGGCCCCCAACCTTCTGTTAGTCACTCCAACACTCATATATGCGTACACATACAATATATACGTACACCCCCCCACTCCCTTCTCCAAGGTCCCACCCTAGCATCCAGCAGACTGGAACAACCCGGAAAATCTGACTCTCCCCGACAACTTGTACGTGTGTGTGTGTTAACACGTTGGTTTCCATTGGAAACAAGGAGGGGTGGGTACCCTGAGGAATTGCCATGATAGGCGCGTCCAGCTTTTTTGGACAGACTCGTTTAGTTTGTCATATTTTGGATGGAGGAGAGCCACTGACGATAGTTAAGTTGTTGTCTCTAGTGCTGCTTATGTGAACTCTAATGACCTCAGCCTGAGCACGAGGCCATATGAAAGGTAGTAAGAATGGGTGACAAGAGCATCAAAGGAAGCTCGTGATAATCTGAGATTATGCAGACGTATCAAAGATGATGGTGTTGATACAAAAACAAAGAGTGAATTCCATGACCTTAACGTTTGTGTTTTCATGTTTTGACCAATTAACTATAAATTTCATGTACTAGACTACATTACTGTTGGTCATTATCAAAGCATACCATAAATTCTTCAATTGATATGCTTTCCATCCATGCACCAACTGGTTTCAGTTAAAAATCGGTACAGTCTGAATGAGACTTATGACTTGAAGGATCTTTCTGTCAAAACTTATTATATTTTTGTGTTACAGCAATGAACAGTGAGCTGCATGCAAGTTGTTGTTGTTGTTGGTGATTCATTGTCTGCGAATAGAGACCACAGCATTCAGACATGATGTTTTTAATTGAGTTTGTCTATTTGTTTGTTCCATTATTAGTAGGATATCCCAAAAAGGTACAGTCAAATTTCTGTAAAACCTGATGAACAGGCTGGTTCTAAGATGGGAAGATCAGTCAATTTTTGGTACCAGTTGTTGGTGCTGTAATAACCATTTTTATCTTTTGCCCTGTAACTCTTTTCTTGTTATTTTTTGGCATTTGTGCTTTTTTATGATAGGTGCAGTAGAGAGATAGACAGGATGGACAGGGCTGAGAGAGAGGGCATGGAATCGAACCCATGCCGCTGTGTCATGTGGCACAAGCCCAAACCAGGGAGACACCGAGTCCCATGACATAAATATTTTCCAGAAAATCATTAATATCGGTGTAGTACATTTCACAACATTGACTAAAATCTATAAAAATGCCCTCATAATGTTAAGAACCAAATCTGGATCAGCACCTACATTGACAGTGGTAACAATGATAAAACACACACTTCTGTTACAAATCTGGTTATATTTTTTATTTAAAAGATGCTGTTCTTCACACAAGTCTCAAGTCTTAAGTCTTAGACAATGCCTCCTTTCAGGAAGCATCTTTAATATCTTAGCGCCTCAGCGCCTGCTACAGTCCCCATAAGACAAGAAGAGGACAAGAAGGAAGATTTTGCCTTTTTCATAATACCACATTTCCCGACTGCCTGCTGAATCGATGATCAATGCCCTGGCAGAATAACACAGAGGCAGAGCTTTGATTTTCTTGAGTTGCTCAGCTTTGAGTTTGGCCTGCCAGTCCGTTTCTGCCTCTCTGTTCTGTAATTGCTTCCATGTCTCTCAGTTGTGGTGCGGGCGGTGCTGATGATGTTCAGTGGAGAGGAGAGTTTTTGGATGAGAACAGCGGACAGCAGCTGGGTGGGGTCATTTACTGGCTGTGGATGGCTCATTCTCTCAGCTGAGAGTCTTGTGTGATGATGACACAGCTAAGAGACTTCTCTGTGAGCTGTGTGAGTAAGGCTTTCCTTTGCTTTTCCCTTCCTCATAATGTACTGTTTCCATAGCAGTCATGTAGCGCACCCTTACATCTTAAACCGCAACCTCCTACAGCCAATTAAATTCACCACGAGTTTAACAAAAAAAAAAAAAAGGAATCAGATAAAATTCACCACACACACGGACCTTAAGATGGATACTTGGATACAATACATTTCCTTTTGATCCTAGGAACTCAGTCGAAAATCCATCGGAGCTTCTGAAGATGTGGTTTTGTTTCACTTATCATCACATGTCTGTTTGATAAATCCTTACACACATGGTCAATGACAGATTATTGGACAAACAGAGTGCACTCAGTGTCCAGGCTATCCAGGTGTTCAGGCCCTGCACACCTGGACAGCAGGTGGGGAGACGGAACCCAGATGTTTCTATTTATCTGAAAGATACTCTTTGATAACAGCAGGGGTGAGATGATACCAGGACAGACACGCACAGATAACACACTGCCAATTATTAGAGATCAGCTGATTTCTCACCAGGAATCACAAAAGAACTGAAGTGAGATATCGGTGATGTTTAATAGCATAAATTATTCATCTGTCGACCACATAAAAGGCTTTTCGATACACCCGACTGATCTGTTAAAGGAAGAAATGATCGTATCATTAATGGTATTTGATTGAGACAGCTGTGAATCATTTGTATCAACCGAGATTCTACCACAATCCAGCAGTTCAAATGATGGATTGTCGCCGGATCTGGTCCGTGTGGTCGCCCCGTGACTCGTCTCAAACTCAGTACTCGCTCCCACTGGCTGATGTTAAATCTCGTGGGTGAGCTGGGAAACAGATGTCTGTTAGTCGGGGGTGGTTGTGCTGATATGCACACAGCCGTGATACAGATCCAGCAGGATCCACCAGAATGATAGATACAGAGGTACATCCTGACAAAACATCATCATTATTATAGCCCCTTCTTCTTATAATCAGAACTACATTCATTTTAACTAAGTTTTATGGCCTTGGTGGAACTATGAGCTCCAATGGCTGCCCTGCTTGTTAACTTGTTAAAATAATAAATCGAGGGGCACAGTTGCCCACTGTGTGCAGAATTGTGCAAACCTAATTGCAAAATGTAATATCGTCTGACACCCTGATGGTGCTTTCGACACAAGCGGAAATTCAGGGTGTGTTCAGTCCAGTCATTCAATGTCACATTCATGAGAAGTCGAGCTACAGTGACATCTTGCTGACATCATTTTTTATTATCTTTGACTGATTATTAATCTTCTCTTCAGGCATTATGGTGCATTTTAGAAGACCGCGCTGAATCTAAACTTACATTAAGTAAATTCCAAGAAGGAAAGAAACGATGAGCTCATTTGCAAACAGTGTGAATTCCGAGAATCAAACCGATGTTGGGTAAAAATAAAATCTAAATAAACTAAACAAGAACAGAAAAAAAGTTACATAAAGTAGTTTATACGATCGTTATTGTCTGAATAAAAATATGACAATAGATTTTGTTAAAACGTTTGTTATCTGAAGTTTGCAAATGATCTCTTGGAATCATTAAGTTAATGAATGAAGAGCAGCAGTTAGTCCGAACCCAACAAAGGTTCCTCTCTGACTGGCCCAGGTTTCCATTCTCCAACCCACTCATCAGCTGAAATAAAGACTCAGGGGGAAGAAACAAGTCTTTTTTTTGTGTTTGACAAAGGCTGCGTTGATTCACCTGCCAGCTGTTGGTGAGTGGGTCCGTTCAGGAGACGCAGGTTGTGATTACAATGATGACATCCCCTCCCTGGGTGAGCGGACACACAGACTAATGAAGGGGCCGGCATGTAAGGAGCGGCTCCAAGGGTCAGAGTCTGATGGTAGGGAGAAACTGCAGAAGCCTCTAATCTTGTCACACCCTACCGGACACGTGTGTGTGTGTGTGTGTGTGTGTGTGTGTGTGTGTATGTGTGTGCAGGGATGGGCAGTAATTATAATAATTGTATTTCAAATTCAGGTCTATTTTGATGATTTTTTTTTGCATTTCTGCTTTATTATAATAGGTGGAGTAGAGAGATAGACTGGAAGAACAGGACAGAGAGAGGGCATAGGTCACTAGTCTATCACAGCTAGGGCTGACACATGGAGACAAACAATTGAATCACACTCTCATTCACAACTTTGCTCGGTTTTATACTCCAATTCACCTAAACTGCAACCAAACGGAAAGGTTCATGGTCGGTCCGGTACTCAATCCCACAACAGTAGTAACCACCCCACCACCATGCCTCTCAGTTAAAGTTTCTGTATTTTTGTATTTTCAAAAAGGTTAAAATACCGGTTCACCATAACATGTTTAAGATAGAAGTGTATTTTTATTGTTGTTGACTAAGTGTATAAAAGTAATAATATTGAGCGCAAGTAACAATAATGAAGGGGAGATTCTCTTAGTTGAAGGTTTCTGGCATAGCACATAGCATTGCTAAGTGGCTAAGCTAAGTTAAACAATATGTCAGCGTTAGATAGGATGTCTAGAATAAGGTAGGAATGATTTTTTGATTTTGTTTCATGCAAAAGTTTACAAGAACTGACATTTCATTGAAACTCAAAAGCTTTATATAATATTAGATGGCAGCACTAGATCTCTAGCTAGCAGCTAATGGTGTTTCTAACAAAGCCTGCTTGTAAAAGTATTACTGTCGAAGTTCCTCATGGAAAATTCAGAGTGGTTTCATCACACTCAACTCATCAAAACAAACATCTGCTTACATAAAAATGTACTTTTCAAACTACAGTAGTTTATTTTGATACATTTTTGGACCCCTTAAGTTGTATTTCTATTTTGATACATTAATCTGGTTATTTTAGATTTTGTTTCAAAATATATTTTTGCATGTTTTTGCCCATCCCTGTGTTTGTTTGCGTAACATGAACTCATTCAAGAAGAGCAAATTGAAGCTGGAGCAGTGGGAGTTATGAAATATGGGAAATTCCAATTAGTCACTGCGATGTGAACCACGGTGTCCGCTAAGAAAAGAGGGTGTGTATAAAATAAGACAGTGTATCCTTACACACAGCCAAAACATTGCTGAGAAGTCTGTGCCCAGCTCCTAAATATCCAAAATCCAGACCACCAACACCAAAGGTTACTTCATGTCAGAAACAGGATCCTACTCGCATCCATTTTAAGCCTCTTGCCTTCAAATAACATTAACTTTTCAAAGCTTGAGCCACAAAGAAAAACACATCCTGACAAAAATGGGTGACTCGTGGGAAAAGATAGCTGAGGGTGAAATGAGGCAGATCAGGTCATATCCTAATCATTAACCAGCAGCTCTCCAGTTCCATCACTTCCCCAAGAATTTATGGCACTTTGAATTACTCATCTCTCCCTCCTCTGGAGCTTAATCTCTGGGAGGGAGTTTTGGGTTTCTTTATATTTTATCATCTCCCAGGATGCTGTCTGACCGGAGAGTCAAGTCAATCCGCACCAGGATCACAGCAGAGTCCTCTGATGTTAGGGAACGCCCAAAAGTTATCTCTTAAAACCCAGACAAATAAGACCCCCAGTAAGCAGATTTGTGTGTGATTGCCCCTGAGGTCTGCTGGGAAAGCCATCACATCTAATGGAAGTGCTGAACCAGAACGTTTTCTGTGGAAGCAGCTGGGTGTGTCCGGTCATTAAAGAAAGAAGAAGGAGATCAAATGGACATTCGGCAGTGTTGTGACCTTCTTCACTCTGCCCTCTTGCTGCTGGATAATCTCCCCCTCTACCACTTTACACAGCTCAGGTGACCCTGCGTGCCGAGGCTGATATCTTCTAAATCCTGCACCAGACACACATACACACATCGTCTCCATCTGTGTTCTGAACACAAGAAAAGGACAAAGGAAAAATACAATATAGAATAGACTTGTTTGTGTTGAAGATTCTGTTGCCTTTGAGTTGTGTATTTAGATATTCATAAAGCTACAAATAGCCTCATATCCATGAGGTTAAATTTATCCACGAGGCCTGCTTATCGTCAACATTTATGACTCGACATGGACTGACAGATGCAGACCAGAGCCCGAGAGAGCCCAACTCTGAATGACCTCACGTTACTTTGTTTACACCAGAAGTCTTAAGGATGTTGTTAAACGTGCAGGAAAGCAGCTCGTTCTCAGATTGGGGCTTGGCCTGATACCTCCGTTTTTTCTGGGGGATCCCCTTTCCTTGAAAGCCCCAGAGAGAGGCTATAAATACCCCTCTGAAGTCATCCCTGAGCCGTAATTAATTTTAGGCAGTGGTTCCCCTGGTGATGGAGGGCCAGACTGTTATGACAACCCTCTCCATCAAACCCATCACCTGTTGGCCTCACGCTTCACCTGTTTTCCCAGCAGGAATTTGAGACCTGATCCAGATTCCCAGCATGAAATTAGATGCCAGAGGAAGACACTGAAATCATCATTTGGAAAAAAATTGCATCATGATTATCAAGCATGTCTTCTGTTTTCAGAAACATGTTGTTAAATATTAGCGCCCATTACCTTTGGACCCCCTCCCCTCGCACACCCTTTGCTTCAGCATGTTTGTTTCCATGATGGGGGGGAAACAGCTGTAACCGAGTACACACAGTCTATGGAAAGTGTAGATAGGGCCCAGCATTGTTTTTACAGGTAGACCGACACAGTGCTATGTAACAGGAAATGAGGTCAGTTGGGTACAACAATCGACACCGCTCCTGAAAACTGAACTCCTCTAAACCTCAGTATAGTCTGGCCCCTGCTGGGAATGACAATCACTGCCAGTTTTATGGCACTGAGAGGGTAGGTAAGAATGT
>OMNV01001513.1:7442-32822 GCA_900303265.1 Brotula barbata | reverse complement strand
CCTCCTTGCAGCTTTTGACATCAAGAGGAATGGAATATATTCTGACAAACAAGAAAGTAAAACTGTGTACACATAAAGTGGACGTGGCGAGCCTGTGCATGAAGCAGACAGAGTACCTCAAATGATGACGCATGTGTCCCTACAGCTCATAGCCTTGGTACCCATGCAAGTTTTCTTTTGGACTCGTAAAGTTATGGTAAGTGACCAACAATATTAAAAAATATATTGCTTCCCAAAAAGAGACCATTGTCCATCAGCTGCCACTTTCAATTTGACCCTGGGGGTGAACTGACTGGATGTCACAGCATTTATTCCTCCTCTTGTATATGCCTCTATTTAATGACATGGATGGCACAAAATCCAATACTAGAGCTGTGAATGTATTAATGCAGACTGAGATCACTGGAGGCTTTGAATTAATGGGACTGATACCTGTTTGACTGAGCTGTTGGTCGTAAGAAACAAGATGCAGCACGACTGTGAAAAAGGATTCTTCTGGCAAAGCTTGTGCATTTTTCCCTATAAAATGCTTTAACTGTCAGGAGCTTGGTAGTATTAGGCCACTTTATTTATGATGCAGATTTCAGTGTGAAATGACCCAACTGTATGCGCTTGAAACTCACTACTTACACCTGCATACAATAGTTCCCTGAGCCTGTGCAGCGGTGTGTGTCTTTTAACTTACAGATGGGCTGCGCTGTGGTGGGGCTGGGCAGCGGGAAGTTCTCGGTGAAGTTGACGTTACACATGTCGCTGCCGCAGCAGCAGAAGTGGTAGGTCCCATTCTGGATCTGAGGAGGCAAGTTGGTCACCACACAGCGGTCCTGATAGCAGCCCTGGTGGTCGCCTAGGTGAGTCCAACAACCTGACGATAGTGCGAGAGAAGGAGAGTTTGAAGCTAACGAACACTTTTGGTGTCAATATCTCCAGATTACGCACTGCAGGGCATGGAAACAATATCTCTCCCTAAGTACCTTGCTTGACTAGTCGCACTTCGCCTGGCAGGCTTTTCTCCCAAAGGCCAAAACAGTGGCTTCCCTTGGCACAACGGATAGTGGTGTTCTCTGGGGAGACCCGGCCTTCGCCCCCAGCCACTCGTTCCACCTCCCACTGCTGCTGCTGGTCTGTAAAGGCACACTCCCGCTCCTCACCCTGCGCTGCTGCAAAAGAAAAAGATGGACGTGAGTGGAGTTGAGTCAAATTTCTTCACTGCTTGTTTTTGGCAGAGCAACAAAGTGAACCTGCAAGTCTCATTGCATGACACTTGTACATAAAAAATTTAGGAAGAAGGGAGTATTTGTGTGTTGATAGTTGCGTGAAGAGAGGAATAGCTTTAGCCTAACATTGTAACAGACGCATTACAAATATTTCCTTTCTGATAAACCAGTCTCAGTAAATGTACACATACACACGCACACTTCCTGTCTGATAAACTAGTCTCTGGGTTGCCCCTCCAGGAAGAAACCACAGCTATGTCTACAGAACGCAACCACATAGGAAAGAGTGCTGGTTCTTACAACTGGAAAATCAATAGCAGTACCTAATACAATCCTAGCATGGAGGACATAAACAGAGACAAAGGAAAGCTGGACATTACAGCTCAGAACAACCTGAAGAAAAACAGGAACAAGATCTAAGTGCCCTGTGAAGACACAGTATGGACGGGAGGCAGAGAAAATGGAATTAGAGGGATATAAAACGCTGTAGCTACCAGAATTTGTGCTGTTCAGAGCATGTACCTTGCAGACAGCATAAAGAAACTCTTTTCTGAAGAGCTTTATTAATAACATGTAATTACAACCCATGGCAAGTCCTTTTCTATTCTGAGATGATAGAAAATGTGGACGTTCTTCAGCCAAGATGCTGTACACAGTGTGTGTTTCAATAGAAGACGAAGCCCAAGAGCACAAGAGGGAATATAGTCATGAAATGGACAGTTTGCTCCAGAGAGCACTCACTGAGCTGAAGTTAATGTCTAGGACAGAGAGAGCGATGCCAGGGAGAAATGGCGTGAGCCAACGGCAAAGTGTGTGTTTGTGCGACGCGAGTATTTTCTGATAAGGGAAACATGATGTGCCAGTTTATTTTGCTCCCGGCTCCTCCCCTTGGGGTGTGAGCACTGGGAGTAAGGTGGGATGTACGTTAGCGGGCGAGTAGTTTGTAGGCCGATTGTGCCCTGACCAAGGTCAAACTTGCCTGTGTGGGCAGAGTGTGACTGCGATGGAGTGGTAACTCTGCTGGGCATGTCGCCAACTTTCCTCCTCTGCTCCTATCCAGAGATAAAGCTATCAACTCTGTCCTACTGCGGGCCACAACCGCCATGAACCTCTGGGCCTTCGCTGCCTACTGTTTGTGGTAGCGGATTTGCCAGCGGGAAAGCCATGAGTGAGCACATGCAGGGAGAGAATAGGAATTTAAAATAAAGATTACGTATTGGGAATTGGGAGTTTGAGCAAACTTAATTTTAAGTGTGACCCTGTGGAGAACAGTGGACAAAGAAACCCGTGTCGGAATTCGATTCAAGTGATAATCCTAAATTTTGCGTTCTCTTGCATAGCGACTGCCGTCCACTGGTAGTAGGGGTTAATAGTTAATAGCGGGTGGCCAAACAACAACTCCTACAATTCCCAAAATGTTGTTGCAGAAAGGAGATTTCACTTGTTGACATTCCAAAACAATTCCATGCGATAAACGCTATGAGTGCGTGTTGGGACACATTTAATACTGACAACCAACCACAGAGATAAAACTATTTTAACAGCTACCTGAGAAGAAAAATAGGAAGCGAATGAGTAATTGATATACGCATGTTGACACCGGGGAGGAGTCAGATTTTGTGTTTTCTGTTTTTTATGTTTGTTTACACTGATCCCTAGTGGGAGTAGCCTTTGTAATACTTCTATCATATGCAAATAAAGGGACACAATGTTGTCATGTGACACTGGACAGCCTGCCAGAATGCTAGTAAGAGATGTGTGTGGAAACTAAAAATCAATCCAATGATGACAGCAACAAAAACTGTATTTAGAGAATTGGTGTTTAATTCTTTTCTGAAAAACAAGACAGGCTGTTTACTGATTGGCTGTGCAATATTAGGGGGAGCATTTTATACATATTATTATATATATATTTGTGATATCCTTGTCTTGTTTAGGGGTGGGAATCACAGGGTATTTCACGATACGATAGGTGATACATGGCCCACAATGCCGATAATATCACAAAACAGCAATTCTATGATAATAGATATATTGTAAGACAACCATATATGGATATGAATGTGCGTGTCGGAGATTCTGGAACTTTATGACACCGGTTCGTGCTTGTATCGAGACCACAGGAGGACAGCCCTTTCGTGGAGCTAGTACAGAAGTAGTACACATATCAGGTGTGTTTTAATGACAAAGTTTGAGAATACGTTATTGTATGTCAGGTCTCTGATGAGATGTTGAATAAGGAATATTTAGTACTAAAAAATCATAAACTAACTCATTCAGTGCACAAATTAATGCAGGATATATGAGAAATTCCTGTTTAAAAGAGATGTCAATGTGTTTGGGAATGTTACTCCCTGAAATAAACAATAATATACAAGGAATCCAGCTGATCTTGTTACATTATGATGTGTATATTATCTGTACGATATCTGACTTATTGTGTGAATAAATCACACAAAACTATATATGATTCAACTCACACAGTGAATTTGGTGATTTCATGATAAATTCATACATTACATTCACGAGTGCATTAGTTAAACATTCCACAGGTTTATGATTTGTGCCAATGGGTACCAAATAATTTATTACAACAATTTGATGACATTTTCTCCATTTAGTCAAACGAAGAATGTAGGAAAAGGTGTAAAAAATGAACACCGAGCTTCTTCTTTCATGCTGCTCGCCACTTTCGTTTTAACCCGGAACAGATACGTCTCACACGCTTACCAAAACAATGGAGGCCGGTCAACTCGGTTTCGATTTGTAAGCCCTGTCCATATTTTGCGCAGACCTACGCATTGCGCTCAAAACTTGCGGCGAGTGCAGCACACAGCGCGTCCTATGTGAACCCCTTCAGTATAAAATGTATGGCGCACAATACAATAGCCATCAGTAAATTTAGGAAAAGCCTTGCCTTTTCTAGCCTACGTCATCCGCTGCACCTGGCCGCCAATATCCAGTTGTAAACTACTTCTTCTTCTTCGCTGTAAACTTCCGTTCAAGTTTCACTCATTCATACGATAAGCGCCACCGCGAGGAGCCATGAAGAAGTCACACCGGGGAGTCAAATGGGCAGGGAAATCTGTTTGCAGCGCCTTATTTTATGAATTTAAAAAATCGATATTTAACGCCAGCGGATTCATTCTCGTATCGTGCGAGGAAGGGCGACGATATATTTCCGTATTGATATTTTGTCCCACCCCTAATCAGTACAATAACATCTATTACAGTCTTATTACAATCGTTATTCTTTATTTTTTAAAATACACTGATCATAGTGACCTTCATTGTCACGACCATCATGTTCAAGAGTGGGGACGAGGATTTGATTTGTTATTTGTGAGTGGAGTTAGAGGAAAATGGGGAGGAACTTGAAGGAATAATAGAAGGAAGTGCAATGCCAGAGACAACACCCATAGTAATTAGAGCAGACCGACCTTGTAAACCAGGATTGTGAAAAAAGAAATATGCACAGCAGAGTATCTCATAAGCTGATAGATATGCTCATTCTTTTTTTAATACAATTCAAGGTTAAGAAATTAATACCGGTGTGATGATACTGCCTAAACCAGAGCCCTCGAGAAAAAAAGGCAAAAGTACCGACTGAGTTGATTGTAGAAATTGGTCTAGTGTGTTCCCATTCACCAAGAGGCATTGATTTTTGTATTTCACTAGTATAACAGCTGAGGGTGCAACGATTCATCTATTGCATCAATGTATCGATTTAAATTCCAACAATCCAACTATATATTCAGCACGACAAATGGGTCTGTGGATGCAGAAACCCAGCACCATAAATGACAGCAAACCCAGTTGAGTTTTCGAGAGCAGTTTATTTATGCTACTTACCTCATTTATGTGCACTCTGTTAATTTCAGACTATTGAATTTTGCTGCCATTTATGGTCGTGCTAAGTTTCTCTCCACTCCTCTGTCCACCCCCTGCAATTCAAAATTGTGACTATTCAGTCAATTATAAAGAAAAAAAACCCTCAAAAATACTGTCACCCACACCCACATCATTGAAAGCAAGTGTATGAGATGTGATGTGTGTACACGGGTTCATGCGAGAGGCTACACGTGTGAATGTGTGCTCATATGAGAGAGGTTATACATGTGACTGACTTTTGTAGTTATACATGCGTGTATAAAACATATAGTTTCACCCCAATAAGAGAAGAATGGTATATTAGCTCCCTTCCTCATCTTAGTTTCACCCAGGGAAGACTGCAGTGCCTGGAGCTCGCTTACAATCCCCTTACCCTGGTCCGTCTCAACTCGTGACTAACTGCATGACTGCATTAACATTATGACGAGGTCTGACATGGACAAACCCACATTTCTTGTATTTTCACATGAGGGGCCAATTCACTTGTCCCAACTCTGGTTTTGTTTCCAACGGCAGCCTGAAAAATAGACATGGGTTGGATCTTAAACTCAATCAGGATAACCAGATATAGCCTGAGTCAGTGGAGTACTCCTGCAGTCTTATTGGTTCCTCTACCCCCGCTACCAAGCTGTAGTGGATTACTTGACAGATTTCTGTATTTCTTGAAAAGTGTTTCCAGTTGGATGCCAATATCTGTATATATTTCTGATTGGCCATGGCAGGCTCTCTCCCTGTTTCTGCTTTGCGGGGCTTGCAGTATTGGAGGTTGTGGGTTAGAGCAACGATCCCCAACCTTTTTTCCACCACAGACCGGAGTCACGTAAGACAATATTTTAACAGACCAGCCACAGCGGTGGGGTGGGGGGTGGCAGAGTTGAAGTTGTCTGAAACATACTTTAAAGGCCACCGTCATTTGCAATCTCAAGCAGAGACAGTTGATCTAGCATGCACATGGTTGATTCACTCGGTATGTTCACAAATGGGTCGAGGACACATTCCTTCACAGTTCGTGGGTCTTTCGTGGTCGGGAAGTAATGCTCTAACGCTCGAAAATAAAATACCTGCAGACTCTGATAGTCAATTAAATGGAAATATAATAGTTATTTTTCTTCCTGTGCGGCTCGGTAGCGGATTCTGTGTGGTCCGGTGGTTGGGGACCGCTGGGTTAGATTATGAAGATAGATAGATAGATAGATAGATAGATAGATAGATAGATAAGCTAGATAAGATAGATAGATACTTTATTAATCCCGAAGGAAATTTAAGTCATCCAGTAGAGACAGAGGCTGCATATCAGGGCACTTATTCTACTGTTCTCTGGTCCTCTGTCCTCGAGCAACCTACAAATCGATGCAATCTGCCATTTTTAAGGATGTCCCATGATGCTTATTTCTGCTCTGGGGATCAAGGCAGATTGCTGGAGGAGGACTGTGGAAATACAAGATCATGCTATACAGAAGTCTGTTATCAGGCAGACCCTTATAATGAAAATTGTTTCTGATTGGACAGATCTGCAACAGCATGGTTGACACAGCTATCTACAATGACGCAATCATAACAACTTAAGTCTGCTCAAACACAATGAGACAAAACAGAGCAAAAACTCAGGTGCAAAACTGCTTCCATTATATACAGGGCTCCTGCAGGTTTTAACAAGTCAACTTAACCTTTTCAAGACCTCTTTCAATAGAATTTAAGACCTACTTCACAATCATACTGGCAAATATGAAGACGGATATTTACTATGACAGAAAAGTCCCAAAATTACTTACAAAGTAAATTTATTCACATTAAACATAAGAACAATTACTGAACAGTACACAGCACTATGTGCCTGTGTGTGTAGACCTGGTTGAGAAGAAAATTTGACAGGTCCCCAACACTACAAAAAGCTGAACAAAAAAGGTTTTTAAACAACACTGAAACACACTGCAGCCTCCACCGACACCGGCATAAATGTGTCACTATATCTCTCCATGAATGAAGTTAAAACAACCACAACACACCAAATAAATTCAGGAAAGATTGAAAGACTGAGCACTGGAAAATATGTTTGCAAGTGTGTGTGGATGTTGCAACAAAGCGCTAACTTTGTCCACCATGCAGTTTAATCTACACTTTCCCATGACGATACAAAAGTAAAGATTTTAAGAGGTAACGAGACACGTGAGCACAAATTTCTCTTAACCATCTCCACCTCCTTCACTCTGACGGACACTTCAAACTCCATGCTCTATCATAAGTTCACCAGGGGGTGCAAAATTAGTGATTACTGGTTCCATGTTGACCAACTTCCATACTGATTGTTGTGAGGGAACTGATAGGCTATTAACCGTACAGCTTACTTTCCAGATCAAAAATTCCCCCCATAGACATTTAAAAGTCTCTAACGAGGAAGTTATCGCAATTTGCTACACAGAAGTAACTTCCTAATCCAATAAATCTTTAAGCCCTATCAAAATCTAATTTTAAGACATTTTAAGGATTCTTTAAGGCTTAAAATTCAGATTTTTAAATGTAAGACTTTTAAAGTGTTTTTTGGACCCCCAAGGAACCTGTATATAAATCCTTCTTAGTCTGAGTCATCTTGCGATTAAAATGATTGATGTGTGTTCAAGAAAGAACCATAAAGCATAATTCTAATCTAAGTATTTTTATCATTTATTTAACAGGCGATATTGATCTATTTAATAAAACATCTTCAGTGGAAAAGATGGATAATGGTAAATACACTGCATTTCCATAGCACTTTTATCCAAAGCACTTTACAAGGTTTGCCTCACATTCACCAATTCATACACACATTCACACACCGACAGCCAAGGTAACCATGCAAGCCCCATTTGCTTGTCGGGATCACTTTTGGGGTCAGGGACCTTCATGTACGAGCTATTACAATAATCAAGAGAATTTTATACATTTTAATATCACAAAGTAGATGAAACTAAAAGAGCAGAGCAGATACAGACAAACAGCTGACCACACAAGTGATACAGCTGTGCTGCTATCATCAGCAAGCACTTCAGACGATACTGAAGGAGGTAGTCATTTTTCTTCAACCGTTGCACTGTCCACATATTTTTCATTTGTGGGTGGGACTATGAAGTAAGGAAAAGATGCAAGTGGGGGACGTTGCCAGAGAGTGACAGAGACAGTGTAGTCCCATCAAAATGCTTCAGAGTAAGTTTGATGAATAGGGCCGGCATGCAAGCTTCCTCCACAGTACAATTTAATAAATTTGTACTTATTCATGGCAAAGTTGAGGGTATGAATTTTACAATATGGAGTAAACAAGATACCCATGCCATTTTCTGTTTGTCAATTTCAGGCTAGATTTCTGCATAAGGCAGAAAATAACAAGAGAGATAATGAGAGAGTTTAAAATCTTCTGCACCGATTTTCACATTTTTTTTTTACATCAGCTAATTTTACACCTTAAAAAGTGAGCGATACTAATTTTCTCACTCCACGTTTCTGTTGTTCTTGGCGGTGCAACCGAACAACTCAACTGTTAAGTGGTTGGCTGTCTGTTTCTCACTTGTAGCAAGCTCCATTATCCGAAGGGATATGATAAGCTATGTTTATGGGCCATGAGGTAGCAAGCCGCGGATTTGTGCATGCAAACGTGAAACTATCGCACTTTCCATTGAACAATTTTCTAATTTCTGTTTATGAAGTATCTGTTGTCAGTATGCGTCACTATTGTTCTACCGTCCAGGTCTAGCTCCGCGCCTGTTCACTGGATGGCCGGCACTGCTAAGTGTTTAGCCATAGCCCAGTTATTTGCTAATCTTTCGACCCCTCTAATCACCCTCCTCCCAACTGGCCTTCAGCGCACCCCAAGCAGCAACTCCCTCCCTCCCAGACTGCCCTCTTACCCCAGGCTTGCTGCTAAAAAAACAACAACTGTCATATCTGGCTCTCTCCTTCCCACTTTGCTTCTACTACTGTCAAGGGCCAAGGGAGCCATGTGAGACACAGTGGTCTGGGACATGATTAAAAGTCACCAAGTACACTGATTGTTGGCCAGTTTCTCTCCAACAACTGTGTGACTTTACATGTAAGATTAAAGAGAGGAAAGACGGTGGGAGGGGAAAAAGCCAGGGCTATCCTGACTGAGCATTGAAACATGCTTAATTGGCCCTTGCAAACACACCCTCTCTTTTGTAGATGTGCATGCACTGACCAAAAACACACTCATGTAAAAACACTGCTTCTGTCACGATCAGGTATTGATTAAGAACTTGTTGCTTCGGAAATATTGACTGAAAAATTCAACACTAAACCCACATTTGCAGCTTCAGTGGGTTTTGAAGCATCAAAACACAGAAAGAATTGCACAGAACATGCTAACAGCCAATTAACATCCCTGACTGTTGACGGATGTGGCCCTGATCATACACACAACTGCAGTTTGGGTGTGCGCTTATTGCTGAGGTATTATGGCTGGGATTCAGGCGTATTTGCTGAGACCCATAAAATTCAAAGTCCCGTTGTTGAGTTTAAAAATGTGGGACAGGGGTGAGTGGGGGATTAATTTGTTGCCCCCAGGAATACCCCCCAAAGCCCACTGTCTGTGTCTGGTAGTTATACTAATCCTGCAACTAATGCTATTCTCAAAGATTACAGGCCTCCAGCACCGATTACTATATCAGTCCCTTCTAACTTTCACAGATATGCAAGAAAAACACAGACAATCATAATCACAGATTATGCGGACAAGCAAAAGTTTGGTTTTCTGGAGCATTTGCAGCAACCGTTTTGCTCTTTGAATCCTGAGCGGCCCTACAGGCTGATTATCTGTACACACACACTTACACCACTGTAGCTGTCTGGTATGCCAATGAGTTCACCTTTTATGTGTGGGCTCACTGCTGCCATTTTGCTACACCTCTTGTACAAAAAAAACTACTTGCTGCTCCACTGTTTTTTTGTTGTTGTTTTTTTTACATGCACACACTACCCTACCTTGATTTACTTAAACAGTGAAGGACAACAACATGATTATTTTATTTTACTTACTTAATATACGATTCAATTAATTGAAAGATGTACAGTAACTATTTAGCCAACATATGTGAAATAAATACCTGGATAGTGAAGGGTTCAATCGTACCCCCTGCGCTGTTGCTGCAGTAAGGGACGGGTACTTGTCCAGGACAAGAAAAAGTATCTTATTGAACTGGTCAGAATATAACTCAGGGTTTCTTCTCTTAGAAATACTTTTGAAAATGTTAGTTATATATTAGTAGACCACGTTAAGCAACAATGAGTGACAGCAACATACAGTAAATATCTAAATAAAGTAAGTAAATAACATGGTCTTTGCTGCATTTTGCTTTGATTTATGGTTGCGCTGAGGTCCCACCACTCAATGATGGAGATCAGTGAACGAGGTGAAGTACTCAACAACAACTATACTCATAATGTTACTGTAAGTGCAATTAAAGTTCCAGTAGTCCAAGTAAATGCCAATAAGTGTAATTTAAAACTAAAAATATTTTTGTAAACCATTAGAAGTACAAAAAATACATCTATATAACCAATGTTTGTCATTCCAAATACAAGACGCAATTTCGTAGTATCAATACAATCAATTCTTTGATTGCAAGCAATCTCAGATCAATACAAGTCACACTACAGGGATGTCTTTTTGTTTATACATCAATGTAGTTGGATCGTTGGAATTTAAAACGATGCATCGTAGCCCACCAAACCCATTCATAGTGACATTCAACATCTTAAGGTGCTACAGTAATAACAACATACGAAATGAAACGTTACTCAGCTGCCTCACGTCTGAAGGTTTTTTGTCATTGTGGAATAAGACAGCTGCTTTTTGCAAAGATGACATTACTTTGTCATCTAGTGTAGAAAGCAAAAAAAAATCCACACACTGCAAGTGCTTTGATGCTGTGTTTGTCTGCTCAGAATGGCTTGGCTTACAACTGTCCTAAATTTTGTCATCGCAAACAATATAAAATAAGTAGTTGAGTTTACCAATACGTCAGTAGGGCATGCAATAGGTCAAACTCATTGTGAATTTTTAGAGTCCCTTCTGCTGGATCAAAAGACTAAAAAGACAAACTACTTCAGAACTTCTTCAGGCAGTCTGCTGCAGATATTGTTCATGCTATTACAGCTTGAATATTTATATCTTTTTCAACACATTTCACACAAATTTGAATACATATACACACACACATAAAGTATATACAGACACACACACACAAACTAACTGACTGTTGATACTGACACAATTGTGTTGTACACCCAGAGCTGTTTGAGCAGTGCCACTGCCATGGGGCAGAAACTGTTAAGGCGTCTTGTCTTGATGTGGTGGTTTTCATGGAGCAGAGTTCTCATCCAGAGGGGAGACTTTGAAAGAGTGCGAGTCCAGGAAGAGAGGGGTCAGAGATGATATTCATTGCTTGCTTTTAGGCCCTGGATTTAAATAGTTCCTCAATTGGGGTAAGGTTGCAGCCTATAGTTCTTTCTGCAGAGCGGATGATGTGCTGTAGCCTGTGGATGTCATGTTTGGTGGCTGAGGAGAGCCACACCATGCCCTGTGGCAGGTGGAATTTCTCCAGCTGCAGCAGAAAGTATATCCTCTGTTGTGCCTTTTTGATTATGGAGACAAGAAGCTTACTCCCAAGAAGCTTATATGTCCCTGTTGTTGAAATAGCTGTGCCACTGATAGTGAAGGTGGTTACTGGCAGGGGTTTCTCCTGAAGTCTACGATAAGTTCCAACGTTTTGAGCTTGGAGAGCTTGGTGTGAGGAAGGTGTGGCATGATGCCCTTGAACGTAGAGTTACAGTGTGAATAAAATACTTCCATAGTTCCCCTGGTGGTCCAGGTACTAGAGGATGATGTGCAGAGCAGAGATGACTGCATCATCCACTGACCTGTTGGCCCTGTATGTAAATTACAGGGGGTGGAGCAAGGGTTTGTCTCGTCAAGGAGAATGCTTTGTGTTAGTCATAGGTTGTCACTCTGAGTTACCATCTCAAGGCCGCACCTTTTGTTTCCTAAAATAATCCCTAATTTCTTCTTTTTGCCAAACACAAAGTTGATCTGAACAAGATTCAATTATATCTCACTCGGCCTTTACCTCTGCTAAGTACTAAAACCCTGGCACTAAGAGAGATATTGATTTTTAAAAAATCTAATAGAGGATAAGCCCAGCTGTATTACATACCAAATGGCTTCCACCCTCCATTCCAGTGTTCATAGGTCTGTTTCTAGCTCACAAAAAATAATGGTGTGAAGAGAGCATAAAACATTATGGAATCAACATGAGCCCAGTACTTTTACACACTGTGGCCTCAGCTACGACTTCCCCATTTTTCCCAACTTCACTACTTACTTACTACTTACCCCCTTTCACTTCAATACAGCTGCAGTACAGCTGTCAACAAATGTACACCACCATATTTGCTGCATTTTGTCTGATGTCTAAATAGTTGCTTGATAATTTCAGAAATATTTACATCTTGCTGAGACAAGCTGAGATAAGTTAGCCAAGTAGTCTAACTACATATTATACCCTTCTGAGTACACCCTCAGTAACAACAATACTGTAACACACAATTTATTATTAAGATAGATAGACAAACTAAGTCTTATCTGCTTTATTATTGTAATCCCATTGGCATATTAGGAGTATTATATATTTTAACTGTAATTATTATCATAGATGATATGTGGGATAATCTGGTGATAGATTTTACAGTCCATAATCATCTGTGCAATGATTGCACCACGTAATGAAAGTTAACCACTCTGGTTGGTAATGTCTCAATGTGCCCTTTTTTGAAGATTGTTTGTGACTGGAAATATTATAACAGACACAAGGTCGTACCTGGCCCATTAAACCATTTTGCCTAAAACCTGAACTTGCCTGTCTGGTATTTAACACACAGCTTACTTCAATATAAACCAATATCCCTTTGTTGGGCCGGTGATGTGACTGTTAAACTGACAGCTTCAACAGTTGCCTGTGGCCCAGTAAGGCTGGAGACAGAGGGCTTCGTTGGGGAACAGTGGGCCTGTCAACGCCTCAGTATGAGGTCCATGAAACAGATTCAGGATTTGGACAAGCGTAGCAAATGAGCAGGCCTTTTTATGCTATGTATAATCCTTAAACTCTAATCCTCTTCGCCCCCCAAAACCTCTAGGTTACTTACGACAGCAGTTCAAACTGTACATGACGCTTGGTTGTGCAAAAGCATGTTACCTTAAAGATTAATGTTAAGTGTTTGAATTAAAGAGACACTGCACCATTCAAATTTCACTATTTAATGACACCTGTGGTCAAGATGCAGGTAGCATCTTTAGGCTTGCACCATGTTTGGAACAGTTTCTACTCCAGGTTTTTAAGCAGCAGGCACACACCCACACACTGATTAGTCACTGGGGGACATAGAGCGGAAGGTCGGCACAAGCTCAGCAGCTGACAGGTTAAACACATGGCGGTCGGAAGGAAATTAATAAAAATTTACAAAAAGACGAATTAGCCCAGGTAATAAGAAAATTTGGAAAAGGGAATGATGAGAGTCAATAACATGGCTGGAACCGGGTGGATGAGAGGGAGAGAGACATGAGAGAGAAAAGAGAAGAGTGCTCGGTCACATATACGTACGTCTAACATTCACCCAAAGCTTATTAGGCCCCTTGCTTCCTCCCATCATCATTACCAGCATCTGAAAAAACGGCCCTGGCATATCTCTGCTTTACACCCATGACCAGCACAAGAGAAGAGAAGGAGCTGCTCATCTTTTTACTGTCAGTATGCCAACAAAATCTGAGTGCTGCCCTAATTAATTTGGCACAATGTGACAATTTGCAGTTATTGGCTGTTTATATGGCATGCATATAAGAATGTTGTAATTGTTGTTGGACTGATTATTAAGGGAATGTACCAATCCTCTGCTAGTCAATGTAGTCATTAAACCCCACTAGAGGAATACTAATTAACATCTCATGTCTCATAAAGGTGAGCTTATCCAGGCAATAATCTTTTGATGAGCAGTATTTCAGTCTGTGTGTTGTTCAATAGGGTGGCAGACCTGAGAAATCACAATTATACACTTGGCTAAATCTTCAGAATTATAGTGGAGGAAAACAGTTTCCACGGTCACAACATGGCATTATAAAGAACTGGCTATGTATATTTCCTTGTTTTCAAGACAATGAACACATTAACAAGGAACCCAAACACTGTGGACTGCTGTATCCTCCCAGGTCAGGCTGTTCTCTCTGCCATTTCCAGGGGGCTTGACTTTCCTTTCACCCAGCCTTGACTCATCTTCCTCCCGGGACCCCAGTGGTAAAATGACCATATGATCATCCCCTCAGCTGGATGACACTGCCTCTCCTCATCCTATGTCATTACCTGATAATACATCTCTCCGGGAAAAGCTCGCAGTCCTGCTTAATCAACCATCTTCTACGGCTTATTTACATCTTTCTACTTACCGAATCACCTCGCCAGGCATACTATAACGTCACTGCTGTTGACCATTTGTTGTCCTTATTGGCTGTGCTGGTTTACCGGAATTTAAAATCAGTCAAGGCTACTGTTGGTCTAATAAAATGCAAACATAAATGCAAAAAGGAAGACAGTCTCTCAGCACCAGCAGACTTAAGTAATGAACACGCTCATGCTGTGCATTCAAATTATGCTCCACACACACATTTTCCCCTGTAGAGCAGTTATTATTCTGGGTTTCTGATGACACCCTGTCCATGAAAGTCGAAGCCGCAATGATAAAGCACACTCACACAATTGAAAATACACTATTAAGTGGCTGCTTATGCACAGGTTCACACCCACCCATCAGGCCATAGCACCGGATGTGCAAATTGGACGATACCAGACCACCCATTTTCCAGCACACTGCCTGAGTACCATGTCAGTATTCTATCACCTAAATTACCCATAGTAAAAAAAATGTCCTCGTCTTCCCACACATTCCACATTCTTTCCCATCCGCACCAGTACTTCCATCTCCCTGTGTTGCTACGCAGCCCAGTTATTATCTTATCATGCTCAAGGTTTCACAGAAGCCTGGCTTCATCTAAAAGTCTTGCACAAAAGGCACAACTTGGCAGACAAGGACTGCGGTATGTTGTCAGTGTTTTTCCTGGCCTGTGTACACAGAATGATTAAAACAGTCACCAATGCATCAGCTGCTCTGGAGACAGTAGGGACAATACATCCCTGAAATTACACTTTGCAAAATAGAGTTGAACCGCACAGAAAGCACCAGAAACAAGGCAGACAGACAACAAGATGGAAAAGATGGATAAGACACAGACGCAAGTCTTTGCGACCCTTAGAAACACGAACCAGGACGTTGGTGATGTGCAAGATGAAAATGGTGATTACGGGAAAGGAGGTTCGATTTGGTCTGTGGATAGTAGCGGTACGAGTAGGAAATAAAAAACAACAACATCAAACTAGGATTGTCCAATGCAAAAAAAAAAAAGACAGAAGGCAACCAACATATGCGCCAAAACCCAGCACGACGAAATACAAAAATCATAGTTAACCGGAAATTTAGTATTTATTCGTTCAATACCCATTTGTCCAAAAATCATTGTTAACAACATCACTTACCAGCCACAGAAGTCAGGAGAATGGCCAGGCAAACCCCAAATTTTGCGAGTGATTGCATCGTGATTCGGTTCACAGCCATGACAATGTACGTCGACTTTGGTCTGGTAGTTTGGAGCTCCTCCAAGGGTTCCTTCTTACTTTAATGGTCCTCCTTTTCTTTCAGCTATCACTTTATTTTCACTCCGTTTTTCCTCACGTCAGCTCAATAACTTGAACTGACCTCCCCAGCACAAAACAACACATTGAGAATTGATGTGGAAAAATAAGCGCTAATACGTTGGGATCGGATTGTCCTCATTAGATAGATAATTCACAATATCAGTAAAGTCACTCTTGCTATCGAATCCAGCACAAACCGGACAGATTAACCAAGTATATAACTTGTTTGGCAGTGCTGCCATCTACTACTGGGCAGTGAACGTCCATTTCTGCTAGCTAACATGCTAGACGACTATCCGCTACTAGAAAACTTGGGTAAAGAGGATGAATATCACAAAAATAACCGACAGACACCGAGTCCATCTAAAAACAGACCTCCATCGCGCATACGTTTGGCAAAACAATACACTTCTAAAAACCTAACAGCAAGAATTTCGATTTGAGGCAAAGGAAAATTAGCTCGGTTAGATGGCTGGTTTGTAAGCCGACTGCTATCAAAGCTAACCGACGCTAGCTTAATAGCTAGCCAGTTTGGTCTCCGCGTCCCGTCTCATTTCTCGATCGTCATTTTGGGGGAAAACAATTCGAGAGTCGTCGCTGTGTGCCGAGAGCGCGCTTAGTTTGCGCCAAACGGAGGTGAATAGTCCTGTGTTGACAGCCGACGGGGTCGCGGGGACGGGTGTGTGTTTTTCTGCTCTTCCCCGGGGCGGTCGGTCGCGTTTGGCATTGACGGTGTAAAGCTCCGCGGGGCAGACAGACAGACAGGCAGGGCGGCTGGGAACGCCTCGTTTGCAGGCTTGTCTGGACCGCTCGTCTCCGGTATCAGGTTGCTGTGGGCTGGAGTTGGGGGTGGAGGACGGTATTGCACGGTAGACGGAGGGGTGTGCTGCAGCGCCACCCAGCCGCAGACTGGGGATATGACACCCTGGAAATGTGCTGCTGGAGGGACTCGGCAATCTCTGCAAATACTATTTTACAGCACAAAGGTCTTTATTTCATCTGATGTGAAACAAATGTGGTGTATTCTCCACCACAGAGAGGAAATAACGCTGATTTTGTTTCAGGATTAATTGTAAAACAACAACAACAAAACAACAGTATTTCAATAGTCCATTGAAAAATGCAGTGCATATTCTAACTGTAGTAGTATTTATGGGTATTTGTGGCGTGTACGTCATTTCAATTCATTTATTAGTTTATTTGAAAGACTTGCCTGAGCCAAATGTGCCAGCCAATTTGTTTGGCAAAATCAAGGCATTAGCAATGAAACACATGCGCCATACCAGTTCACGTGAAAAAAATATAGAATAAAATGTGTAAATCTTGGCAATATCCCACAGTTTCAATAGTTCTCACGATCTGGGTCGTCCTGAATTTAATTTAATTCCTACATTTCCTTAAATTCGGAATTATGTGACATAAACTTTTAATTTATTAGTGTAAATCAACTGGCCCTTTGTGGTTAAATAACTTTAATCGAAGTCTAATAATGCCACCAGGTGGCAATACAGGACAATACCTACGGCTACACTGTAGGTTAAACCCTAGAACTTTCTTTTTGTAGCTGCACTTCTTTCGTTGGACTAATCCATAATTTTCTTTGTATTACACAGCAATACAAGACTGATTGCAAACAAAATATTTAAGGTTTGCTAATTTTCCCAAGTCTTTCCCGGTCCGGCTCTTTGTGTCTGTAATTCTTTCACATGGACGAATAGAAGAAGATCAATAAATTTATTACAAAATAGTAATGCAGTCATTGTGGAATATGGGCATGTTGAGTATGCCACTGACATAGCTACGCCCAGCAGAACCAACAGTTTAGCCTCCAGATGAAATAAATTCAGTCAGTTTATAGTGCAATCTCCTAGGACATTTACCCCGAGCTCAGGACGGGTCTAACTGAGTTGGGCGTACCACTTTACGCAAGAGAACGCTGCTGATGGGACAGAGCTTTGGATGCTGTCTCGCGATTCTTTGTGAAAACAGTGGTCGTATCCGGTCCTTTTAGACTATGTTTTCCGTTGTAGATATGAATGAGTTTGTGTTAAATTTGACAGGGGCGTGATAGCGCCAGTGTACTTTTACGCACGCAGGACGGACAGGAGCGCACGGTTTTAGCCGTCGTGGTGCGCCGTAGGAGAGCCGTAGTCGTACCAACCCGCTTCTTGCATTACCAGGCTGTCTGATGAAAGTTTGGCTACTATGGCTTTGGTTCCACCTGAGGCGAGGAAATTTACCCGGGGTCTCAACAAGCCGGGCACCGCCGCAGAGTTGAGGCAAAGCGTCTCCGAGGTGGTCAGGACGTCCGTGTTGATGGTAAGAAAACTCTCAGACATCAACGTTTAATTGTTTATTGATGCACCACAAGGACTTATGGGAGGTTAGATGTCAGGGTTGGACACAGAACAGCAACTGGAGTGGGTCAAGAATTCAGTACCTTGCTTAAGTGGCACTTCAGCGGCAAATATGGTTGCTGAATCTTGGATTGTTTTAACCCCCGTTTAGACAGTGGGCTACATACTCTGTATCCAGCCTAGCAGCATGAAAAAGCCTCCACAATATGGGGAAATCATGATGTTTGTCTTACTTTTGCTGGTACATATTAAATGCTGTTTGCAGGGTCTGTTGTTACAACTTTCTCAAAGGAGTTGCCAGGTAACTGAAATATACACCATGGGCTCTAGAGGGATGAGACACAAACACATGCACACACACATACACACGCACACACAAATAAACACACACTACTCCTTTTATTCGTGTCATTTGACCCTCTAGGTGCACCTTGCAACCAGATAGGTGAGGTAGAAAAGCTGAGAGCTGAGTAATGACTAAGGATTAAAAAAGCTGGATAATGACACGCATAATGGCATCTAGCCCCATGTACAAATGCAGCGAGTTGTGCGTTCTCCTAAATCGTCCCCTCAAAGCAAACTGTGTTGAATTATCTCTGTGATCTGTACTGTTGTTTGTTTAGTTTGCAATTTGTAGTGTTCTGTGCACAGGGACTTGACCTCAGCAGCAACCTAGCTGACCTCTTGGTTGCCTTGTTGCCTAATGGTGATCAATATGCTGTTTCCACAACTAATAGCTTTTACATCAATTATGGGTATAAGCTCCCTCTCTCCCAGTGGTCTGAGCGCTCCTGCTTATTTTAGTAACCAAAGGCAAAACCCAGTTAAGTTTCCACCTTAATGAGACCTCAGCTTTGAGGCCCCATGACATTTAAACATACATTTGTCAAGTGTTTCACCAGACGTTTCAGTGTCAAGTAGGGACAATGTTCATGACAATAACACATATGAGCAGTTTGACGCAGAACAAACTAAACGGTGAACATTTAACTTGAGTACAAGCTTAATATTTGTCTGTTTTGCCGCCTTCTCGCCTGTGGCAAAAATGCAGCCCATCCTTTTTTTCTACTCTCAATGAAAGTATTTTATAGCCCAAAAATCACACATCTGAATCCAAAACGATAAGGTAATGCAGCTTTAATGTGGTGGGAGGCAAACTTAATTTTCTGTGCTTGAGAAATATTGCTCAGCTCATCGGCTTAAGAAATTCCACTGAAAAGGTTTATATTTTCATGCGTTCCTCGTTCGTCTTGCTTTCACTTTCTGGTGCAATTTCCAAGTTTTCCCAGGTTAGATTGAGATAAATGCCAGGCTTCCACACACTATCTTTCCTGTAGATATCACATTTTCCATAAGCGACTTACAGACTATTTTCATCTTTTTTAAGTTCTCTATATGACCATTAACCTCAATCAGACTAGATTTTTATCCTGCTCTTACATGAGGTAAGAACTCAAGGGTCCAGTTATTGACCATGAGATTTCTCAGTGCTAACGGCTTAATATCGGGCCTGGGTGGAGGTCATCATATTACACTCACATACATCATTGGCTCGGTCATGGTACAGTGAGGCTGTACTTAGATGCAGCTGTTTCCCCTCCAAAGACATGTCGCCTGTCATGCCTGTACAGCAAAAGTAAATATATACAGTGCAATATACATCGAAGAGTTTGCTGGATGTCATGATATAGATCAAATCGGAGTTGTGTGCTAAAGCCAAAAAGCAGGAATTATAATCAAACCATTGAAGATGCAGAGAATATTTATTTCACTATATCCACCTCTTGCATTGTAGATTGAACACTGTTACTGAGGCCCAATCTTCATCTCCACACTTGGCAATTATATTGAAGTCACATATTAATTCTGTTGCAGCCCGCAGAGTGTGGAGTGACATAATGGATGTCAGATCAGATCTCTGCGTTGTGTTTAATAATGGATGAGGTGACGCTAGGTGTCCTGGCTATTTTTAAATGTGCCCTCTCTTTTCCGCACTTGGAGTCACACCAGGATCCCAGGGGACCATCAATTATGAATACGTGCATATGTGATAAATCATCTAGAATCATGACTGAGGCCAGTTAGGGGCGTTTGCTGGACACACACACAAACACACACTGAAGTTACTGCAGGCGTGGCAGGCTTTCAGCTATACCTTAGTAAACAAAGTGTTGGCCATGCCGTAGAGCAGTAAAGACAGCCCCTGCAGTTTAAATAGTCTCTTCCAACGAAAGGAAATGCTTGCTTGGTGGTTTTTATACATCATTCTGCCCTCTCCTTGCCTTGCTGACTGTTTGTTTTTTCAGTCTGGGCGTGCTTCATCCACACACACACACACACACACACACACACATACCAAAGACACTAAAAAAACTCAAAGTCTGTGTCTGTCTCCTTGTCCGTTTAGTCCAGTATCTCTGTCTCTTTTTTCTTTTTAATTTCCCATATTCTTTTTCCTCCTCTCCTGCTTTGAAACTTCACTCTCCTTTTCGGCCATTTCTCATAAGGTATAGACCCAGTCATTCAAGGGCAAAGACACTGAAACCTTATAATGTGCATCCTGATACCTTATACCTATAATTTGTTATGACCAGCAGTTCAAAGAATCGAACTACACTTAAAAGAGTGGGGATTTGCCCTGATTATATCCTGCAAACCATGTACAGATAATCTGCAAATGTTGTAGCATTGCTGTCACATAAATGAAGCATGATGTAGTAGGCAGGGGTGGTGATATATCAAAGTATGTGGATGTCCACTTATGTGGTTGAAAACTATATGCCGCTGCTGCTGATAGCTCAGGCTTAGGATTTTCCAGCCCTGTGGTTTCTGTGTCATCTTTATTTAGGCTACCTCATTCTGTCTGTCGTAACCACCCTTATACTGGTATAAACACGCACTCTTTCGAGATCATCTTGGCTGTCAGAAATATAAACTGTGTGTGTGTTTGTACCCCATGCAGCAAGACAGCAATGTCAAGGTTTTGACACATTGCCAGTTACCACCAAATTTGGCAAAGAGGATTCTGATCATTCCTCAGAGCTTGTGGCTTCACGTTTTAAACAATCTTTGTACAATTTGAATGCCACTCAATTTCTTATTGTACAGCTGCTGCGTGTTTTTGATTCTGCTGTATGGCTTGCCGTGTGGATTCATGTCTGCAAGGAAGGCAGATTTCAGCTTGTTGCAACATCTTCAGTGTTTCGAGGTTTCCTTTGTTGTTGGATTGTAAAACTCTGCCTCGGGTTCAGCAGAAAGCCTTGCATATCAAGTTCAGACTGTGGACTTTTCATGAATTTTTAGTGAAAAGCAGCCACATGAGACACGCACAGCATCAAAACCAAAGATATAAGCAGATGTGAACCATTCAAATACAATTAATCTGTGTTAATCTGTGCATGTATGAATACATTTTGCATTTGTGTTCAGCTGTAGCCTTGCATGAGTTGAAATGGTCATTACATAAGCATATTACAAAGACTTAACGTGGAATAGGGCATTGGTACTTAAAAGCTGTGTTTGGATAAGATTGCATAATGTCTTTAGTTTGTCATGGCTCCTTTTAGCTTCTGCATTTATGTAGTGTTAATATAACTGGACATACAATACGGCAAAATGAACACATCACTTTTTAATCAGGAGTGTAGGCAGCAATGTCTGCAAAAATGGGCTCTGACCCATTTGACACAATCTCACACACAGTTACATGCAGAAAAACATTTTTATGGATAGTTTAGAGCATTCTGAGAATTCCCCAAGCCTAAATTTAGAGCAAGATAGGCAGCATTAGTGCACAATAATCAGTGGCCTGGTTTAGAATATTAAACAATGGTGTTATGTGCTAGTGCTGCTCATTAAAGAGTGAAGAGAATGGATGCTGAATATAGCCAAAACCTTGTGTTTTACTTTAATCACAGCAAGAGAGGATTGTCACCTCCCATGATATGAAGTGGACTCAGGCAACCACAAACATAATATATTTTGCTGTAATTTGCAAGATTAAACTCCACATTGCAAGGGAACCATAGTTTTTCCATGATGTTACATTTAACCACTGCATTGAATCTTGGCTGCCACGCTGTCTTCATTCTCTCTGGTTCACATCACAGTACATTTTGGATAAAATACACATCTCCAGCCTTTTGTAGTTTGTCTTGCACCATTTCTCTTTGCTATGATCCGTGTGGATGTCATGGGAGAAACCTTGTAATCTGTCAGAGGATCTTAGGTAAGAAAGCAAAGGAACCACATGGCCTATTTCCTGTCGCTCATCCAGCCTCATTGTTGTTGCAGTTTCAAAAGTAACCTGAATGAGGCAGCAGTTGTGCATATTTTCCACTACAGCAGCCGGTCCTCTGTTCAAGTCCTCTGTTTAAGTCTTAAGCATCAAAACATGTGGAGACAAAGACTGGTGTTTTTTTTGGAGGAAGCACTTGGTGTACTGTGTCTTACTGTTTATGCTTGTCATTAGTGTTTGAAATAAGGATTCAGTTATAGTATAATTCCATTATGTAACCACATGGGCCTTTTTACTTGATTGGTTTGATTTATTAGCTTTTATGACTACAGCACTGAAGTGTCCTGGCACGCACAGTCGCTGTCTAGCAGAATTATCACATCTTTACTTTGCTCTAAATGAGAAAATGTCTTGTTGCCGGGAGACCAACATTATGTTTTTTTTTGTATTCCAGTTCCCTCAGAAGAAACGTCAATGTGACGTAAAGGGTGCAGCACAATACATAGTTTGGTTTCTGACTACTGAAATAGCTGAATTTTCTGACTTGAATTTAGAATTAATGGTTCTTGAGGTATGCACCATTTTGTGAATTCCAAGATCAGCATCTGCAAAGAGCATCATTTGGCTTTGCTGACTTAGCTGGATTTACATTTTTCTACTTTGTTCTGAATGCTGTTGTCAGTACTAAACACAGCATTGAAACAATATAAATGTCTGACTCTGGTAGAATAACATTGCTGTTTGATTTGCAGACCTGTGTGAAAAGGTGACCGGGTGCAGTTTGGCTGTGAGCACTCCTTCATTATATTAATGCGTCCTCGAGGAATTGCCCTGATTTGATGACATTGTTAGGCGCAGAAGTGGAATTAAATAATCCACTTTATAGCTTTAAGACCATGAAATCGAGTTATATCCCAACACTCAGAGATGTTCTGCAGGTTTTCCTTCAGTTTCTCCATTTTGCTGCATCATCTATTTAAAAGTGGGTGAGTGTGTCAGCTGCTGATGAAACATTTACACCGGCTGCTGGAGAGAAGCTGAAACAAATCAGTAGAACTACACGTATGTGCATTTAAACATTCTGCTAAAACCAAGCCTGTGTCCCTGAGCTGGCATTCTCACTTCCCTGGAGAGTTTAGATGCTCTCTGATGTTAATTAGATAATTGCATGGTGTCGCCAGGTTTTGTCCCGGGTGTCCTATGACGCATCAGGTATTAATAGCTGTGGACCAGGCAGGCTAAAAGAAGTTAAATCATTTTTTATGTCTTAGACGGCATACATGACATCAGAAAGATGACCACATCCTTGGTAATGTCTTTGCCAGAGAAAGTGAGGGAGAGAGGGAGGGAGAGAAGGAGAGCAAGAAATAGACATACATTGTTACCAGCCTTTTTGTGTGCGTGGGTGAATCTCTCTTTGTGTAGCTTTGTTGGTTAACAGTATGCTGTTGACAAACCATGCAGAGTCAGAGAAATGACTAAGCTGAGAGGGAGAGTGGGAGAGGGCGGGGGAGAGAGAGAGCAAGAGAGAGGAGGAGATGGCAGAAAGCAAGTGAAACTGGTCGGCTAGAGTGATTGACAGGGATGGAGAGATGGAGCAGGGCAGAAAAAAGAATCAGTGAAGGAGAAAGTGAATCAAGGCATGAATGAGAGAGAGAGGAGCAGAGGGAGCGAGAGAGACAAAAGAGGGAGTGAGAGCAAAGTGAGTGAGAGTCAGAGCATCCTCATCCCACAGCAGAAGGAGCAACGAAGGAGAGAGCGAGTCGCGGAGTTGACGCCCTGCACCGAGTGAATGAACAGCTCAGCTTCTTTTCTCTGCTTGCTAATCGCTCATCGTTCATACAGAGGAGGAGACGATTCAGCGGCCCTGCTGCAGTCATATTCAGACTGAGATCTGCTTTTGAAAATTCAAGTGTGTGTTACATGTGCACACGGTGCTGTCTCTTCCTCAGCTAAAGGACATAGTACACAAACAGGAGGTCCTCAGGAAGCAGCGGATCCTTGGAGGGCAGTTTTTTTCATCATTGGACCAGAAGTGGTCAAAGAAGGGGTCAAGGGCTCCAAAAAGACAGTTTAGCCTACATGGTGGCGGTGAGTGATCGGAGGCACCATGGGATGCACCACAAGTGTAGTTTTGTTCGAGGGGCTCCGCTCCATCCTTGAGAGGAACTGTGGCTACATATACAAGGGGGCGGTGGAGCTGGGGGCTCTGGAGGAGGAGGAAGAGGAGGAACCGCTGAGTTTGAGGGGATCTCATCTCTGGATGCCCACCAACACTCTGGTAAACTGACACGGAGATACCAAGCTATTTGATTCTACTATCATGTGTTTCTTTGTTCCAGTTTCACTTTTTGGTTTGATATGAGGGCAGATAATAAGCAATTAGCAGCAGTAACTCCCCTGGATTGGGCCCACATGGCTGAATTCTGCTCTAAATTGGTGTCTCTGCCCTGCATTTCCTGTAGCTATAATTAGCTTTTCTAGTTAGCCTATAGCTTCTTTTACGAGAAAAAAAATATGAATGATTTATACAGAGCACAGCCCCATCATCTTTAATACTCTTACTGCACAGATCAGCACAATTTTGGCTAATAATCTCCCCTGTGGAAATTAAAAACAGGAGAGTGTATCGTATCACACTTTTTTTGGTGCGGAACATGAAAAGCTTTACTTTTGCCTCAGAGGCAATTTGTGGTAGACTTTACTTTACTGACCTAATGTAGTACAAGAAAACGTTTCTGTTTAGAGTCTATTGTCTGCTGTGTTCATCCAGCACTTGGATTAATGCAGTGGAACATTAAGCTACTTCCAAGTTAGCTCCTTTAGAAAGCAGGCGTCCCTGTGATAAGTCAAAAGAGATTTAATGGAAAATCTAAATGGGTGGGGAGGGGGGGGTT
>OMNV01001512.1:11955-22732 GCA_900303265.1 Brotula barbata | reverse complement strand
TTAAAAAAAAAGATCAAGTTTGTGAGAGAAATGAGAAAAAAAAATCACTGGTCATCCATTCAAAACAGACAGAGAGAGACAGACAGGGAGAGAGGGAGAGAGAGACAGATAGAGTGAGACAAACGGAGAGACTGACAGACAGAGAGAGACAGACAGATAGAGTGAGACAAACGGAGAGACTGACAGACAGAGAGAGACAGACAGATAGAGTGAGACAAACGGAGAGACAGACAGACAGAGAGAGAGAGAGAGATAGAGTGAGACAAACAGAGAGACAGACAGACAGAGAGAGAGAGAGAGATAGAGTGAGACAAACAGAGAGACAGACAGACAGAGAGAGAGAGAGAGAGACATAGATAATTGGATGGATGGTTGAATGGGTGAATAAACAGATGGATGGATGAACAGGTGGATGAATGGGTGGATGGATGGATGAATGGGTGGATGGGTGGATGGATGGGTGGATGAATGGATAGATGGATGAATGAATGAATAAGAATGGGTTGATGAATGAGTAAATGAATGGATCGTGGATGAATGAATGGATGAATGAATGAATAGCTATAGGTGGATGAACTTTGTCTCCTCCAGCTTCTTTGGGCCTTGGGTGACTCCGGGCCCATCTGTTTGTTCCCTACAGGGAGATGAAGGAGGAGGAGGAGGAGGAGGAGGAGGTCAATTAACAAGTTGCCACATGTTTCCAGGCTGAACGTTGAGATCTGTTCTGCTGCTTTTAATTACACCTGGTCGACATCTTTTCCAGACTTAATGTGACAAACGGCTTCCACCAATTACACGCAAACTTAATAAGAATAAGTCAAGATATCGCTCTTTTAATTAAGCGTCATCACTGACAGCTCTTTGTCTCCACTCCATGATGCTGCCTTGACCTGCGACCTCTCTCTCTGTGTGTGTGTGTGTGTGTGTGTGTGCGTGTCTTCCAATCTGATCTGTGTATTTTCTTCTTATCTTGTGGTGATGAGCATCCTTTTTTTAATCTTTTATTCTTCACTCTTCACACGCTTGTTATGGCAGAAATAATCCAGAAAATTTTCCATTTGTTTCTCCAATTTTGCAGATTTATGAATGAAATGAGGAAAATTGAATATGGAATTCATACTAATCAACACACGAGCCTCCTTTTTCCTTTTTTCTTTTCTCTCACTTCTTTTTTCCTCTATTCTTTCTCATCTCTCTCTCTCTCTCTCTCTCTCTTTCTCTCTCTCGCTCTCTCTCTCTCTCTCTCTCTCTCTGGTATAATTGGTCTCTGTGTATTCGTGCTCATCTGTTACATTAATTATCACAGCAATCAGGCCAGAGACAATATGGCTTTATTTGTTCCTGAGGGAGGTGTGCGTGTTTGCGCGCGTGTGTGTGTTCACAGACACGCACGGATACAGCTGAGCTCTTTTATGGCTCATTACAATCTCTAAGGAGGCTTCAGAAGCTGCTGTGATCTTGAAAATAACACAAAGATACACACGCTGAGAGTGTGTGTTTCATGTAAACACTCCATATGTCACACGAGTGCACGCTTTCAGAAACAATCCTCACACGTGAAGTTTAATTTGGAAAATGATTGGAAAGTTTCTGATCCTTTCATTCTGGACCTGTTTGGATTTTTGAACACGTCGAAAGAATAACAATGAATATAAAAATATAAGAAGAGAAATATTCTTGAGAAACAATTCAGAAAAAATATGCACGTAGAAAATTCTTTCACGACTTCTTAAAACATTTTGTTTGTTTGTTTTTTTTTTGTTTTTTTTTCAGTTTTTTAATTGTTTTTTAGCCAATTTCATCATGAACAGGTCAAGGAAAAAGAGATGTTTTGTTTTATATTTATAAAATTCAATTAGACAGCCAGGCAGAGGTGTGTGTATTCAGTCCAGTGAAGCTTGACACACACACACACTCACAACACACACACATTCAAAACCTGTGCCGAGGAGCTCTCCCTGACCTTGGATCAGCTGATCGTGAAGGGAAGAAGTTTTCTATCTTCTCCGCATGGAACAAGTTTAAAAATCCTGCCCCGAACGATGGGCTGGATATGTGGAGGTTCCTGATCAAAATATAAACCCTGGTGACCAGGTCCTTTAAGTCCACCTTAAATAAGGGGATATCTTACCAGACACACCCAACACGCATCACACTATACAACACAATATGGACTGGAGACATTCAATCTATAGGAGACAGTGACCGGATGGGATGAGATAAGATGAGATGATGATGAAAAAAGCACGGGTGGTAAAACAGTGATAAAAAAAGACACAGATACAGATACAGAAATATCAACTGAACAAATTCAACAAAACTTTATTTAACTATTGATTATACATAACTGTACAAACTACAAACATACTTAATTTAATGTACTGATTTAATTATTTAACTATAATAACAGAACGATACACACTGACCAATACATTCCATTGTAAATTACATACATATTCCATACAGGACACTAGGATCCATATTGATGTCCTACTAACAGTGGTGAGGTGAAGGACCTGTGGCAGCTCCTCCTCCTCCTCCTCCTCCACAGTCTGATTCATTGGGTGAGAGGTGTCGTCCATGATTGATGTCTAACTCCTTCCTCTTCCTCACCTCCTTCATGGAGTCCAGATGACAGTCCAAGACCGAGCCGGCCCGTTAAACCAGCTTGTTCAGTCTGTTTCTGTCTCTCACAGAAGACTGAAGATGACATCACCGTGTCATAAAAAGTCCTTAAACTGTCCCACACACTCCAAAGGACCTCAGCCGGTGAAGACGACTTTGGCCCTCCTCCTCCTTCTTCCTCCTCTTCTCGTCAAGTTTTCTGTTTAGGTGAACACCCAGGTATTTGTACTCAGTGTCCGACCCTGGACTATCACCGACGCCCACATTTTAAGTAGCTGTCATATAACGGGGGGCTGTCAAATGATTTGTGAAGTGTTTGTAAAGTTTATTTGTGTTAAAGTCATGTGCGAGATATGAATCATCTTGACCCTGCTGCTTTAACGACCTGATGGTTCGTTTCTATCTGTATTGGACTCACAGCTGGAATGGATGAACTGATCCACAGGTGGCCCATGACTCTTGGAACCAGCATATACATGTGAGCCCCTACCAAATCCTCCACCATCTGCCCTATATATGCTCCTTTACTGCTGAGTTCAGTACGTTTTGTTGTAGTTGGACCTCTGATGGTCGTGGATTTATGTTGTTGTCTTTTCTTGGTCTTAAATGATGCAGTCTACTGTTACTGGTACACACTAGCGTTCAGTACTGGGATTTAAGGTTCTGAATTTAAGGTACTATCAGGCACGGACAGATGATGAGACAAATTCCAGACAGAATAAACAGTTCAGGGAGGTGGATCAGGTAATCGATCGGGCAAGCAAAGGTGTCCGAACGGGCAGACAGACAGAGGCGGGTCAACAAGAGAAGCAAAGGTCTAATGGAATACGATAAAACACTGGAACTCTAGAGGGCAAAGATGAAGGACAGATGGGAGGGAGGACAGCGACTCAATACACAACGAGACATGAGACAAACACGCAAAGGCAGGGCAGGTAATCACACAGGTGAGAAAATCGACAGGAGTGGGACGTGACAGCTAGCTACAGTTAAACACCGAATCTAACTCTGGTTTTCCCAAACTTTAAATATACAACTGTTATGTTTCAACAAAGATAAGACTCACATCCTTCAGCTATTGAAAATATTGTTTCATCTTAAATGTTTAATTATTTACTGTATGTACATATTATGATGTAAGTCGACAGATTGTAGTAGTATCCACATGAGAGAGAAATGCAACAAATAAGAGACAAAAATCTGAACAACATAAGCAGTAACGGTTTGCAAATAATAAACCTTCAAACTTTGGTTGGAGGGGGCGGAGCTATAACTACAGGTGAGCTCTAGCTTAACCAAGCGTGAGGCTAACCACCCAGTATCTTCAGTAAGGAGCTTCAAATCTGCCCTGCTGCTGACAGGAAGTCAGTGTAACTGCGTAGCAGCTGTGGAGGGATGGGTGTTGCCCGAGTGGTTGCTGGTTCTCTTCCCCTGGCCGCGGACTGATCCCACTGTAAGGCCCTGTGTGAGTGTTTGTTAGCGTCAACGCTACTCTCTGACTGCTTCATCGCGTTCCGCTTTGACCTGAGGAGATCTGACGGCGCTCTAATTGTTTCAGCTGCTTATTACGGCCCTCTGTGGATCTATCCCCCTGGTTCACACACACACGCATTCGACAGGTCAATTTACAGCTAGCAACTGTGGACTTGTTCATGTCCCAGTGGGCTCTATTACTGTGTGTGTTGGGCCGTGGATTAATGGCTCACTGTGACCGACACACGCGGGCACACACACAAATACACACACACACGCAGGTGCTGCAGACACAGGTTGGTAAACAGCACACAAACACACACACATGCTGGTGAGCAGGAAACCATGTAGCGGCACATGCAAACAGGCGGTAATACACAGCCCGTGACACACAAACAACACGTGTGTGTTTGGAGATGCAGAGAGCAAAACAGACACATAATCAGCGTGATGCGCTTTATTCAGACCACGTGTTGGATAAAAACATGTTTTCTTGGAGTGGGGAGATGTTGCTCAACAACAAGCTGCCTCTGTGTTGATTTGTTCAATCATCCGATGTTCATTTGGACGGTAAACGCCGAGGCGGTGACGGCTGCGAGATCAAAACAGGAAGAGATTAAATACTACGGCGCGCACAAACCGGTGGCTGACATCATCGACAGGCAGACGTTACGCTGCTGGGGTCAAAGGGCACTTTTACAGCTCGTTATCTGGAGGAGGAGGACACGTGTGATTACGAGTCAACGTGCGGTGGGACCGCGGAGCTCTGTGAGAGTTGAGACTCCGCTTATTTTTATCTATGTGTTTGTTTGTTTCTCCTTTAGACTCAACAGAGTTCTGCCATTTTTATTTGCCATAAAATGTTCAACAGTTAAGTACAGTAACTGAAGCCCATTCATAAAGTAATTAACACACTGATACCTGCACACTGATACATCGTTGTTAGCGGCGTACAAACTGAAAAGGTGGGGGGAGGGGCTCCACTAAAGAACAGAAAAAGGATAAACGCAGCAGCCATTGATAGCTAAGAGGTCACGGTGGGGAGCTTCAGTTCACTCTCGCTACGAACAGCAAATGTGGTACATGAAACTCTGAATATCTGGGACCAACATCATTTTTGAATCAGGCCTCATTTGTCAAGGACTCAATCAGTGTTAAAAGTGAATTAGCTGTGATCGATTACCACAAGCTTCTTTTTTTTTCTTTTTTTTCTTTTTTTAAAGTTTTCTAGAATACACATTTTTTTCTCTTCTGTTCACTGAGTTTTAAAAAAGTATCTATTTTTTCATTTTCAACCAAATATGTACTTGATTCTCTTGCTCTCTGCCACTTTTATTTTGTTTGTTTTGTTTATTGAACATATTGTTGGGTCATTATGACATTTACATAAAAAAAAGAATAAAACAAAAACTTTCTATATTTCTAGATCAGCTTTTCCTTTTGTTAAAAAAAAAAAAAAAGAATTTTTGCGGCGCCACGGTGATTTACCTGGTAGATGCCACTTACGTCAGCGGCGCGGGCTCAATTCCGACCTTTGCCCTTTGGTGCATATATCCCTATCCTCTCTCTCTTTACTGTAACTATCATAATCAAGCGGACATGCTTATATACAGTATATATATATATATATTTACATATATAGAATCAAAACTTCTTGAATCAGTTACTGATTTTTGACTTTTTCATGACTTTCCATGATGTTATCTAATTAAGGGGTTTTATTTCCTGTTCCAAGATATTCATATGTGGTCATCATCTGAGGACAAACGGCGTCTAGGTTGAAGTCATTTTCATGTTTGGGAAGAGGTGAAACTCCAAAACAAATCCTGTGACTCTGTCCACCGTTCAAACCTCCTGGATGGTTGAATCATGTACGTACAAGTAAGTCACTGCGCACCATATCACTCATAATGATTAAAGTGTCAAATACGAAGTTTAAGCATCATTTTTGACCACAGCTCTTCCAGGAGATTGATTCCTATATTTACTGTCGCCATTTCCTCATTTTCTCCTCATATAAAATACACGGAATTAAAAAGGAAACGTGAATTGTTTCACGTAAAGTTTCACATAAGCACAATAAACACATGGTTGTTAGCATAACTGTGACAAATCCCACTGTGCAGCCTGCAGCTTTCAACGTGTAAACCCTGCGTAAATGTAATCCATTTAAATACGAAACGTCCTGCCGAGTGCAATCAACCTGCTGGGAACATTTATGAATTTACAAACAAACATGCCTCATGTCAAAGACACACACGACCCCCAGGCTCAGGCAGGTCAACGCAAGGTACGAGCCGCACGGAAAAACGACACAAAATTCAATATCATCACATTACGGTTTGTTATTTGTCCTTTTCATCACTTTAGTCATTTTTTAATATTTTGCTATTCCTGTGTTACTTTGTAATATATTGCTTTCATGATTGTACTCTTTCTCTCTCTCTCTTAGACACACACACAGAGTTACATTAAGTGCGAGTAACAAATGAAACAATATTGCATGCACACACACACACACACGAACAGATGCAACATTGAGTCATCTTTAATTATTTTACCTCTAACAAACAAATTTAATTGGCTGTGTGTGTGTGTGTGTGTGTGTGTGTGTATGTGTCTGTGTGATCATTAGGGATTTGGGAGCAAATTGCAACTGTGACCGGTTACCTCGGGTGGCAGTGGGTGGAGTGTGCGCAGCATTAAACAAAGATCTGAACCATTTAACAGTATATGGGGGTTGATTGATAAGTTATGAGCCTTCATGTGATCTGGTTTGTAATATTTTAGTGAAGTCATGCTGGTGGTCCAGATGTTCTGATGGTTTTTCAGATCGTTCACAGCTGGGACATTGGTTTGGACGGTCACATGGTTCACCGTCTTCAGAATGCTTCAACATGTGGTGTACACACACACACGGTGCTGGATGGGGTGGAAAGAAAGTTTCCGTGTTATTTTTAAAGTGTATTAGCAGCTGTGTTACAAGAGGCCTCGGGAGGAGCATTTATTTTCTCATGACATATGTTCCCCTGCTACACTATGGCATAAATTACCAAACAGTCTTTATTTAATCATCTCGGAGGCTGTCACCTCTCACAGCGACACGTCCCAAATGCCACACTGTAAAAGGTGTGATGCTCGCGACCAGACTCCGAAACTACGAACTCCGAAACTAACATCAAGGCAACCTGCCATGTTTTTACTTCACTTACTGAAGTACGAGGTACATCTATCTGTCTGTCTGTCCATCTATCTATCTATCTATCTATCTATCTATCTATCTATCTATCTATCTATCTATCTATCTATCTATCTATCTATCTATCTATTTGATTACGGCACCACCTAAGGTTCAGTTTAACAGGAAGTGAGGTCATTCTAATCATAGGTTGGACAGACACCAAAATTGGTACAAGACTAAACAGGAAGTGGATGTGGATCTCTGTAAAGATTTGGTAAAAAGTCCTATGTGAGTTTTTGGTTGTATACACGCCTGGTAAAAATACTAAACAGGAAGTTAATTGAGTGTATTTGTTGTTTGTTGTTGTAAATTCAAGCAAGTGGTTTACAGGAGCTCATATTTACTTCACAAGGTGTGGATTGTGTTCTATAAACCTTTTTTGTGCTTTATGAGGCATCGTTTGTCGTTTTGAAGGTAGATGTGGAGATGCAGAGGAGGGTTTTAGGGGTTAATGACGCCTTGTTGTTTGTTGTCTAAAAGCGAGGAAGTATCTTTTTTTATTTCCATGTGGTGTGTAACAGTGATGTCAGGAGACTAAAATCAACCTAAGAGGTTTCGACAAACTGTCACGTTTTACAGTAACACTTCTATATTTACGCCTCCACGCTCATCATCCAGCGTGGAGGGAAACGCAGCACCAAAGCTGACAGCTCAAACTGCTGCAGCAACTCTAGCAAACTCAGCGAGTCGCTCCACGGCCTCGGGCTCAGACCGTATTCATCGGGGAAGCGTGTGTATGTGTGTGTGCACGCGTGTGTATTCGTGTGTCAACTTACTTTGAGGAGTCAACAGAGGAGGGCGCCGTCAAACAGGAAATCAGGAAGAGAGATATTTGAGTGTTAGTCAACTAGCAACAGCTAGCAACACACACACACACACACACACACACACACAGATGGGTGAAAAATTAAAAGAGACAACAGTACAGGTAGAGTTGCATGCAAGTGAAAGAGTTTGCTGTTATCCCCATTTGTGTGGTTAAGCACTTTGATAATACACACACACACACATCCCTCAGTCTGATTCTCTTAGCGATGAAGCCACACTTCAGTGTTATTTGAGGTTCCTCTGTTGGTTTAGTAAATGAAATAAATAGCATTTTGTGGTAATGATGTTATTGTTGTCACTGCAGAAGGAAACCCTCCACCCTCCAGAGGACAGAAACAGAAAGGAAGAAGATGGAGACAGAGAAGGGAAGAGATGGAGACAGAGAAGGGAAGAGATGGAGACAGAAAGGGAAGAGATGGAGACAGACAGGGAAGTGATAAAGATGGAAAGGGAAGAGATGGAGACAGACAGGGAAGTGATAAAGACGGAAAGGGAAGAGATGGAGACGGAAAGGGAAGAGATGGAGACAGACAGGGAAGTGATAAAGACTGAAAGGGAAGAGATGGAGACAGACAGGGAAGTGATGGAGAAGGAAAGGGAAGAGATGGAGAAGGAAAGGGAAGAGATGGAGAAGGAAAGGGAAGAGATGGAGACGGAAAGGGAAGAGATGGAGACAGCTGAATTTTAGTTTTTTGCTCCAGTTACAAAAATATCCATCTCATGAGGCCAATGCACAGAAACCCAGTTTAACGGTGGGCGATCAGGGTTCGGCTGGTGATCAGGCCATGGGTGATGGGTGGGTTGGGCGTCCAGGTTAAAGTGAAATGAAGTGTGTGTCTGTGTGACTTGCTGAGAGGTCGTAGGTTTGGACTGTGTGTGGGGCTGAACCCGTTTATGTTATTCTAGGGTCATATGGGATGAAACTCATCAGCTGTTGGGATCACCTGACTGCGCTCTGTGCTGCTATCTTATTTCTAAATTAATCCCAGCTTGTTGTGCTTTTGTTCTCCCATGATGCCTCATTGTTTTTTTGATTTGTTTGATTCCTTGGCAGCCGTGACGTCCTGGCCTGAGCGCTTTTGTTTTCTGTTCCACGGTGCCACCGTCACCACAATGCCACTTCTATTTGTATTTATTTGTGTTTCTAGTTTTGCGAACATGAAGTATGATCTGAGATAGGACAAACTGTAATGTGTGGGAGGTGCGACCTGTGACCTGCAGACTGACACGTTTGGCTTGTTTGGTGCGCCCTCCCCCGCTGCCCTCAAAACACTGTTGGACTGTCGTTCCCCTCAATAGATTCGCACAACATACAACAACACAACAAGGGAAGACGGCTTTTTAACACATTGCCGCATCTCGCACACCCCACGGTGACTAGAATAGCACCCATGTCGGGGGAGGGGGAGGGTGTAAAAATGCGATGATGGATGGTGGGTGTGGAATCAGTTGGAGTGGTGTGTGTTTGTTCTGTTAGAACGAAGAGTGCGAGTTCAGCCTGAATAGTGTGTGAGTGTGAGTTTGTGTTAGTTTTGTTGCTGTGTGTGTCTGTAACTGTAATTTGTAAAAGGAAAAGTGTGTGTAAGTTCTGCCAAAATGGTGTGTGAATATCCGCGCGTCACCAATCTGTGTGTGTGTGTGTGTGTGTGTGTGTGTGTGTATGGGTGTTACTACAGGAGGTGTTGCATAATAAAGCGTCCTCGTCGTCTTGGTGGTACACACTGTAGCGAGGCAGACTGCCATGGTGTTGCGGGAGAGCGAGGACCAACTGGAGTGAATAAGTGCATTAACCCCTCCAGGTAAAAACACTGTTTCTGTTGTTCACACTAACTGTGACTTTTAAGAGTGTGAAACGCTGCAGCTTCACTGCCCTCAGCATGTGTTTGACTGACACACACACTTTCAACGGTAAAGTTAGGGAATTAAAACGAATCCGTGAAGTCAGTCCGCCCCGAAAGCAGAGGAGAGAGAGTGGTAAGCAGAAGAGAGGGTCGATACGGAAGATAATAGGTTAACAACACGTGTTATAGATGATACACCAGGTTAGAGGAGGGACTAAGGGATGACCCAGCTCAACCTACGAGAAGTTATTAATTTATTATTACTTTCATTGGAGTCGTCCTGTTAGTAAGAATTATTACTGTTATTATTACTATTATTAGAAGTAGTAGTAACATTATCATCATCAATAATAACAACACTACTATTCATTTACTTTGACTCGTTTTTTGAAGCTTCGAGTCCACACTGTGTTACAGAGGCATAAATCTTACATTTTAGAATTAGTGATAGATTACAACAAATCCTTTGTAAAGATATGATAAGATATGATATGATATGAGATAAGATAATATAATCTAAGATGAGATAAGATAAGATGAGATAAGATAATACTTTTCTTAATCTGGGAAATTTTGGTGTGATAGCAGCAACATCTCTAACTCACATCCCAATGAAATAAAATAAAATAAAATGAAATGAAATGAAATGAAATAAAATAAAATAGTTAACAGGTAATGAAATAGTAAAACTCTTTCCTCTCCATTCTCTTCTTCTTCTCTCATCTAAACATCTGTCTGTCTGGTTTCACACGCTCTTCCCGTTTCTTCC
>OMNV01001508.1:136861-197660 GCA_900303265.1 Brotula barbata | reverse complement strand
CTCCACGTGGGGAAAGAGCTCGCTGAAGAAGACCCCACCACCAACACTCTTACGCCGCAACACCACCCCGGAACCCCAACCACTCTCACCACCATCCCAGTTCCCCCCTTCCACCTCCCCTAAGGGCAACTCAGGCCAGCCCAACTTCTTGGAGGATCTTAATCGGACTTTGAAGCGAAAGTCGGTTGGTCGCCAAGGTTCTCTCAATGCCTCCAGTCTCTCTGGCAAGCTGGACCCCGTTGGGACCATGGATGACATGGCTCTGCCTCCGCCACCGCCCGAGCTGCTCCTGGACCAGGGACAGCACAGCAATGGAGGAAATGGGGGCTACATGTCCGGTAACATTTCAGGCTATGCAACGCTACGGCGAGGACCTCCACCTGCACCACCCAAACGAGGGGACAACACCAAACTTACCGGAGAGTGTTGAAAGTAGGAGGCTCTGAACATGGTGAAAGTGGATGGATCAATGTCAGAGAAATGTAAGGAAGTGAACGATTCCTGAATTTGTTCGGCTCTCTAAGGATCACAGTGATAAATACAATTCTGTAAATAAGAAAGCCAAACCAGACCATGGTTAATTAGTGTGTGCTAATTACTGCATTTTGTTCGGGTTTACAATGTTGGAGAAGGTAAATCATCTTTCTCTTTACGTTCATCGCATTACCCACATTGTTAATCCCCTGACCCGCTTTCTGAAGCTCATTTAAATAAAAACGAGTACGAATTGTGCAAATATTCCAGGATCCGCGTCTGAGACAAACCACGTATCCGCTTCTTTGCCATTAGTTTGTGCCACAACGTACTGGAGACAAAACAGAATGAAAACTGGATCAGGATCTTTCTGCTTTGGTACTGCATGGATCAACAAGCTGTAAAACATGAAGCTCTTCTGTGTGTTTCTGAGTGTCTGTGTATGTATGTGTGTGTGTGTGTGTGTGTGTGTGTGCGCGCGCGCGAGAGAGAGTGAGATGTTTGCGCATATGCATTCTGCGTGCATATACATGCAATTATTTTTGCGTGAAGTAGTAAGCATTTAGGAAGGCCTTTGTGGAGTAGAGATTGTTAGTTTTGCTTTTATATAAGATTATTTAATGATTGATAAATGAAAGGATTTTCTTTTTAATAATTCTGTCTTTTCGTCGCTGGTCAACAAAGGCTCATGAGAAACAAAATGGCTTCATGGTGCATCGGAATGTATTGAATGGAGTCTCGTTAACGAATCAGGAAGTTCAAAAAACTCCAAATTTGTTACATTTGATTATCATGCTGACAAACTACTTGGCAATTTAGAATGAAGCCTTATCCACAAAGACTTTCACAAGAGTCAAAGAAAAAGGAGAATCTTCCAAAGGCTCACCAGAATCCGGACTGGACTGTGGGACTGAAAAAATTATGTAAACTAGATGTGGTTTTCTATTCAATGCAAAAAATATAACTGTGGCTCATAATGGACCTGTGCAGAGCTTGGAGATGCCTGTGGTGGTGTGTTTTGGCGGACCGAGGGAGTCGGTCGGGATGTTCCTCGTGTATTGGACCTCATAATTGGGGTGGCATGTATACAGCTGCTGCTCCTCTACAGACACTACCTGTAGCCTTCGCAAATCACTTGGAATTGCAATCCAGGAAGTACAGTCTCCAGGAATGTACAGATTGGACCCACCCGTGTGCAATGTACTCATCCTATTGTAACACAATGACGAGATACATTAGTGTGGTTTGTGTACAGAGAGTTGAAATGATGTAACAGGAACCCCTCATGGTCTGATACTGCGTTTCCACCAACTTGGGGCTGCTACCAGGGCGGTTTCCACAAGTTTGGATCTTAGAGAGCGATATGATGTCAACAGATTAGGGCGATGGTTACAGATGAGCGTGCACTCAAAGAAGTAAAGGTTTCCACATTAATGATAAATTTATTTAAACAAAAAACATGAAACTCCACCAAGGGCATACATTCGCCGGAACAACCAAAACCTGCATTTCTTTAAGAGAAATGAATGAAAGTTTGTGAGACATTAATGTTTTTGTTTAATTCAGTAATGGTGGAACTGTTATGGATAGAGCTCTTGTAGCCATTCAGGATACATTCAAACTGTTTGTACACCACTGAATCAGCACCATCTCAACGAGATGATGGTGCAGATGTGTACCCATGCTAGTTACCTGGATGTAACTGATAACTGTAGATCCTATCTGAACATGACTTTATGAACACCAGATTATATCAGAGAAGTCCAGATTCTATCGTGTACAAGCCTTAGTTTCTGCTACCATCTAGTGGTAACTTAGTGTTAACACATTACGATAAATTTTGTTTCCCAATATGGCAAAGGTTTAGCTGATGATGTCATTTTAGTATGTAGCCATTACAGAAGAAGCCAGAAGAACTGTCCATGAGGGGAAGAAAATTGACAGGTTTTTACATTGTCAGGGTTATGGTTAAAGTTAGGATTATGTCGCTTTGAATAACAAATATGCAGCTTAGTCTTATAAAACAAACAAAGAGGTTGTTAGCGAAGGACTGAAAAAATACCCCACTCAAGCCAAGCAGTCTGAATGATTGTCTATGGCCTCAAAATAATGGTTAAAAACATTAATAACTTTCAAACTGTGATACCTCAAAGTCTACTAAATCATTCCTTAGCCCACAACCATTGTTTCACAAAATGACAATGTATGAAAATGTTAACATTTTGGGTTTATCTTGATAAAACAAACACAAAAAATCAAAGCGAAACCATAACCTCCTCGACTGGTCATGGTTTGTGGGACAACATAAGCTCACCCATCACTGGTAATTTTGTGGTGGAAATCCTCTAAATTGATCCCAGTGTGCTCTGCCCCCAGTGGAAACGCGGTATTGCCTGCATTAGACTGAATGTTATTTGTATTGTTTCTTCATGGTGCAGTTACTGCTCCAGCCCTCAGTGCAGAGGGACTGAGGTCTGACTGATTTTGCAATCAGCAAATTGGACCATGAATGTGTTTATTTCTTGCAGCCTTCATTGGGTGCTCATGCTCGTTCTTAACATGGCCTCACATGTCAGGATAATTTACAGTAGGTAACCATCTGGTCACAACTGGTCCTAATGCGGCAGACATGTTGAGTTGTGTGTTTTGAACATGGTTTGCTTGATAAAGTTAACCATTTTATCCACATGTCGATTGATCATGAATTAAAGCTCAGTTATGATGATGAAGATGATTTAATATGAGCCCTGTTTGATGTTTTATCCCTGTGTCCCGATTGGCCGCTGTGCTTTGTTTGCCTCCGTTTCATTGAACTGCATATCATGGTTGTTTGATACAGCGTGTAAGTTATTGATGTGCCGATTCTGAACATGTGGGGGCCAAACGTGATGAAGAAAAATGGATGGAGATACAGAGTAAATGTGTCCTCTTGCATATAACTGAAAAACACTATAAATGTTCCAACCTGAACTCAATCTGTCTCCGAGTCCTCTCTTGTTCCAGTTAATCAATTAATTTTCACAGAGATAAGTGGAAAGAAAGTCATTGTTCAGGCAAATGTAACTCACATAGTGTAATGTAATGTCATGTCATATGATGACTTTTATTGAAAAAGCCATTCATCCATTTAGTATCTATACTGCTTTGAGAGCCATACTTGGGCGATGTGATTCATCCTTCTGGGTATTGTGTCTGTCTCTACACTAAAAGATAGTCTCTGGTTATTAACGTGATATTCTTATGATCTAAATAAAACACACATAACATGTTGTAAAATAATAAATTTGTTAAAAAAAATCAGTCATGCAACTGGTTTTGACATTTCACACATCTCCATATAGGATTTTTCATAAATGGTGTCTGACCTGACAAAATGACGCTGTCATTCTTGTCACATGATAATGTGGTGGATTTCTATTGATATATAAGCAATTGTTAGGTGTTTAGGTTTAGACAAGCAAACATAGAAAGATAAGAAGGAGAAGAGAATTAAATTAATTCTCTGCATTTTTACCCGTACTCTATGAGGAGCAGTGGGCAGCCAACACACATGCCAAGGGACCAACTCCAAATCTTCCACATCGTCTTAGTCAGTGGCACGCACACGTTTTTGTGGGTGGGGGAAACCGGAGCACCCAGAAGAAGTCCACACAGAAAGGTGGATGAGCCATGGTCACCCCATAAAGGCAGATCACAACAGGAAAAGAGACTCCACCGTTTATAAAAAGAAAACTTCCCTGTTAACAAGAAGACACTGTCATCTAACAGATGTTCTGCCGAAACATGACTCTGTGGCTCACTGAGTCAGGTGAATGTGCATCTCCAAATGCCTGGTTAGTTTCCCTGTGTTTCCTTACTTTTTTCCCACACTGTAAATACTACAAACACACCATAGATAGATAGATAGATAGATAGATAGATAGATATTTTATTCATCCCCAAGGGGAAATTCTTTCGTCACAGCGGCAAAACGAAAAAAAACAGAATCAAGATTAACTACATTAATATCCTCAATATGAGAATATTAAAGGACATTGTCATAAAAAGTATTGTAGTGGGAATATGAAATGTACAGTCTATGTGTTACAGAACAAACATGTTGCAGAAAGTTTATATTAGCAGTCACATGGACATACAGAGATAATACAGTGTTCACCTGTTACACAGGGATGAGCTGCCTGTTACCACTCCCTGCTAGTCTGATGTCAGTCACAAAAATAAGGTTTATCACTGTAATACAGTTAATGTGGTTGTGTCTGTCCCCACATTAATTAGAAAAATAGAAATGAGAATTTAGGGTGAGAATAAAAAGGCACAAGAAGTGTACATGGTTTTATACAATGGTTTTTAATTTGTTTGCCCTCTGATCAGCATTTCAAGGTCGTTCCTTCAGGGTAATGCGGGACCCCTCCTGGAGTTACTGAATGTGTCTCCTCTGGGCCAAAGATCTATGTCTTGGGAGGAGTGCCTGGACTGGACAGCAGGAGTAGGTGAAGAAGGGGGTCGTGCTGTCCAAAAGGATTGAATATCATGGCAGTAAACAAAAATACAAAAGAGGCAACGTGACATCCATTAGAAATAATGCTTGACTGCAAGATGTTCGTGCGAGGGCCAAACAAAAAAAAAAGGAGATAATTTTTGAAGTAGGAAATAAAAATATAGTCGTTAATATGCAGCCATGGTTATGTTATCTGTAGTATTGGAATAAAGTTACTGCTTTAAGAGACACAGTGTGTGTTTTTAGCCCACACCACTTTAGTGCATGATTTAAGTCTCACTTGTTGCACGTCCTGAGCCAGAAGACCTCATTGATTTCATTTATAGAAGGGAAGATCCCGGATCAGAAGCACCCAGGACCATAATTCTGTCTGTGCCCACTCTATCTTACTACTTTCACCTCTCCTCCACCATACACATAGATGCTTCACACTGCGATAATGTTGATCAAATCTTGTCAGTATTTAATGACTGCTTAGATATTCAATTACAAGGATTAATTACTTAAAGTTTTTTGTTACTGAATGTACTGTGTCGTTACTTTTACACCTGCTTACCTCTGTTCACAACTGCATTATTGAACTGGTGTATAGAGGACATCTGTGGAATCAAAAGCAGTACATTACGCATATTGGAAATACTTTTAAATTGCAATGTCAATAAAGTAATACTTAGAATCCACTTTTTTACAGTAGCACAGCCTACAAATGTTCACAGTTTATCCAAATACACAGCCATATTACAAATTGACAGAGTTACTGTGTTCCCTGGAGCATTCAACATAGTGGGAAAAATATCGCACATAGGACAAGCAGTCCAAATGTTTATCTAAAAAATTCATCAATATTATTTAAAAAAATATTTATAACTCTAAAACTATGATCTGGATCCTCCTCAAAGTATGCTATGATGTTGTTTGGCCCAGGATCAACCCAAATCAGTGAGAAACCTTTTAACACAAACCACGTAAAAAACTTCCTCGATGTAGGTATTGACACAATGTTCTCCCTCCCTGTTTCCATCAGCATCCTCACCTCTTCGCTGGACTCGCTGGACCACTGTCGTCATGGCCACATCTGACAGAGACCACGCTGGTGGAGGTGGGGGACACTCGAACACGGCTGGAGCAGAAGAAGTTGGGCTGCGGGCGGAAGGAAATTAGTAATACGGTAATGGTTAGAATTATCCAAATAAGTCTTAGCCCATTGCGTCCACACAGGACCAAATTTCACACACAGTTTGTTCCAGTGAAGCCAGGCCAGACGCCAAAGTAAACAGCAGGCTGAACTCGATGTATGGCCTTCATGCTCCTAATGTCATTTCAGGTGAATATGAAGAGGTTCACTGTGATCTCTTCACTGTGATAATTGTGACCTCTGATGTTTGATTATTTTTTTATTTGTTCCACAACCCTAAGCCCAACATCTCAAAATAATCACACAAAAAACAAACAAACAAACTGCAAAAAACCTTAACATGTCACAAAAAAAGCAGAAACCTTAGGAGAGGAAATTCAAATAGAGATTCCTTCTGCTTGAATGGCCAGGTGTGACATAGGAGCCTTATGAAGAGAGAATAAATTACAAATAAAAGATGAAACAATAAGGAAAATAAACAACATTTGAGACTCAACTCAGTAATTCAATTTCAAATTCATAGAGATGATTTGTGCCTAAAAAGGTCCTCTAATTCTTAATAAAAAATTACCCATAGGCTCTTTTTTTGTCCATCTGTATCTCACCACAAAGAATCCTTGTCTGAAGGCGCAGGTCTGTGGCTCTTTACCCGACAGCTTCACACACCCAGTTTCTTTAATTCCAAAGGTCATCAGCAGGTCAGCGGTGTTCATGCCCAAAGGAATCACCTGAGAAACCATCATATATTTGTCATAAACCCACCAAAATAATATCATCCTCCTACTAATTAACACTAAAAGTGATCATGTAAAGGACAAGTTAAAATGTAATGCTTTTCAGCTCATTTACGTCCAAACTAGTTTACTGTCATATTTTTGTATAAATCTGTAGATATTTGTGGTTCTTTTGTCAGGCCTGTAGGTCTTTGAATGAACCCTTATGGAGCCATTCTGTATTTCTTCTACAGTGATATCTCCACAATAATCCGACAGAAAACTAATGTCAGTGAACGTGTTTAGACATAAATAACTAAATTATCATTAAATAATCAACCAGTCTTGGGGTGTCTCTTCAATGACGAATCTCACCCGTATGAGCGAGGCATGAGTCACTCGGTAAAGATGTCTGACAGCATACACAGCGTTCACCTCGGCCAATGCCACCTCCAGACCACGATCAGCTACAGAAGCCAGCTCAGAAGTGTACAGTGGGATGCCTGTAAGGTCAAGGGTCAAAGATGAGGAGGGAGTCAACCCTTTAAGCACTCATTGTTCTGCATTATTTACCTGAGCACTGCAGAGTCTGCAGCAGCAAGGCGGTTACCAGAGCGTACAGCTTCATCCTGACAGTAACTCAGTGTCTCATCTCACTTCCTCTAAATATGATCATGTCCAGTTTAGTCCCGCCCATCAACCTCCATGACCTTCCCCACCCCATCCCCCTCCAAATGTGCTGCTAACCTTTGTCCGGGCTGTTATTGATTGCAGGGAACGATGCCAGCTCTGATTTTAACAGATCTTACTCAATTTTTTTAATTCTAGATTTCATTTATTTGGAAAATTAGGAGGTTATTGAGTCCACTGTAAGGAAAACACTTTCAGGAAAGGTCTCTTGGATCAATTTGACTTTGTACACCAATAACTCATTTGTAAGTGAACACTGTATACCATAGGGAAAAGACATAAAATGGTCTGATAAAAAACAAAACCTGAACTCCCTTACAGTTACCCTTATTTTTTAAGTTAATTTTTTTTCTGATTTCATTGGCCTCCATGTTATTTTTCACATCCATTATGTACACCGCTTATCTACATTAGTGTTGCAGTAATATATTGCATTTACTTCTATTTCTATAGACATATCTAAAAAAAATTATTGATTTATTGATTTATAAAATTAGAAAAAATATTTAATTAAAATTAGAATTACTTTAATGTACAAAACAGTGTAGAAAATCATTGTAAACTTAAAGCACCAGAAAATGCAAATTTAATTCCCCTCATTGTCTGAATCATTGTATTGTTTCCGATAAGGGGTTATCAATTAATAGCTCTAAAATTTTAGTCTAATTTACTGTCATAATGTAATCCAGGTGATTGGTTTACCAAAAAAAATGAAACATTTTCTCAATGCCATGATGTCTTTATTACATTCATTATCTATATCAAAAATACTTCAGATTTTCAATATGTAGAGAATCTCTTCTCTTTTGGAAACAATAGAGCTGCTGCTGTCGATGTCAGCGTAAAATGTGACAATCAAAAGTAATTTATTAACTTAAGTCCTTTTCATGTTTACAGTTTTCATTACATTATAGCATGTCGTAAGATTACTCAATGAGAGTAAAGTCAAGTTTGGTCTGAAGATCTCACTCTTCCCTCTCAGCCAAATTTTTTTTACTAAACTACAAACTGTGGCTGACAAATAAAAATGGAATGTGCACAAAATCTGATACATTTGACCACAATCTCTTCTTTACAAGCAGGACAACAGGATAAAAAAAAGGCCCTAATTGAGGAACGAATCTAGCATTTTCAGCCATCACGGTAGCTCACTGTGTATCAACTGCATGGATATAGATTCAAATCTGTTTCAAGTCCTTTGCTGCATGTCATTCCAAATAACATCACAATAAGTCATTCATTGTGAGAATCTGAAGTTTCAATTTAGTCCATTTTAAGTCCAGATTCTGTATTCATTTTTAGAGGTCTGTAACCAAAATGGAAGGAAGTGAAGAAATCCTACAATACTCAAAATTAAAACATCTGTCCGGTTATGCAGTCTGAAGATACAACTACACGACCATACTCCTAGAAAATCAAGAAATCGCAAGATTTTGGTGTCATGTGACACAAAGTGACCAATCACATCCTTTTTGTCGTAAATACAGTTGGAAAACAAACAAACATGAACGCATGAAACAAGGCTGTAAACATGGCCCCCTTCCCCTACATGGAGTAAAGGCTCTGTTGCTGACATCATACAAAAATATTAATAAAAATGCTGCCTCGCTTAAGTCGTGCCATTTTATGCAGTGTCCCAGCATCTACACAACTGATGTACCACGACATGAGGCTCTGTTTAGATTTCAGATCACGCTACATGATGCTGTTCATCACATAATAGACCTAAGAAATTCACTGCTGCTCTACAGTGCCTCTACTGGTCGATCAAAGGAAAACAAAAACGGCAAGACAATTATTTGCCTCTCTTGTGGTGGTGGGATTCAAAGCAGGAGTGACACAAAAACAAAGCGTGCTCAAAGGCTTAATTTTATGATTTTTAAGATTACCTTTGATCCATAGGGGTCCATTCAATTCCAATTACCAAAAAACGCCAGTGTCCTTGTCCTGTCTTTATGTGTGACCTGAAAATCGTTACTTTTTGGATTTCACTTTAAACTCAAATTTTGTCACCGAGAGCATAAGCAAATATGTGCCAAGTGCAACTGAGCTGTGAAATCACATCAACTAAACACACATACACAATAACAAATAGACAAGTCCTCATCTCATCGATCCATTGTTCCCATCAGGGGCTCCATAGCAGCCAGAAAGCTAATTTCAAACTCCTGGTCTGAGAATCGAGCTACAGACTGCCGGGCATTGCGTCGTATTTGGAGTCGGGTGTCAGGTGGCAGAGCCAGGATCCTCTCGATGGCCTCAACGTAGCTTTCAAGATCGTCAGCCAGAAATCCCGTCTGGCCGCCCTCATATGGCACCACGATGTCCAGCTTAGGTCCACCTGACTTGTGGGCCAAAATCACCTTCCCAGCAGCCATACATTCCACCACACCTACAGGAAGGGAGGGGTGGGGTTCAGGAAGAGTTCAAAACTGACAATAAGTGCTAACACTCAGAATTGTACGGTCTACGGGACATATTACCGATGCCAAAGTGCTCGTTCCACATGGTGTGCAGCCCGATTGTGGCTTTGCTCAGCTCCCTCTTCAGCTCCTCGAAGGGTATGTTAATCTTAAACTCCACCCTGTCGGCCACACCTATTTGCTGGCATAGCCCCCTAAGCATGAGAACCCTATCTTCATCTTCCTGGTTCCTGCATCCACCAATCAGAATTAGCCTGAGTGCATCCCTGCCCTCTGGCCCCTCTCTTCTCTTATCTAACACCTTCTTGAAGGCTCGGATCTGCAGCCGGTGGTCTTTCTCGGGACGGAACTGCCCGACAGAAACGATGGAGTGGCACTTTATGTCCACGTCCTCCTCCAGGGGAATATTCAGGAATGCGCTGACATCACAAGGCGGGTAGACCACATGGGTACGATTGGGGGTACGCCACAGTGAGAGGATGTGATCAAGGGTCCATGAGGAGTTGACTAGGACAATGTCACTGCAGGAGCCAGCCATGCCATAAAGAATGGCGAACAGGCAGTAGTAGACCACCTTAAAGGCACTCAGGAAGAGACTGTTGGAAATGAAGTCAGGGTTGTTGAACCTAAGAAAGTTCATAAATGGTTAAGAAACAACGATTAAGACAAAGCTTTACAAATTTATTTTTAAAGGAACCACATTTTGCTATAGCATGGTTCTCATGGTTCCAGTCTAGTCAAGTCAAGTCAAGTTTGTTGTTGTTTCAATATCAACACCCCAGTCTGTCATTTAACACAACAAACTGTTTTTGGAGGGTGGTGACAATGAAAAAATGAGGCTCAGCTCTGATTGGTTGTCAGTAAATCGCTGCTGTTTGAAAGTGACTGTCTGCAAGACAGACCAGAGCAGAAAATGAAAGGAAAAGACATAAAACTGTAGATTAAAAAGACTTGACGATAAGGATGTCCTCCTCATGGCCAGGCTCCAGGCTGATTTGTTTATGAATGTCAATGAGTGACATCAACTTGCTGTATCAGTTATATTTCACATGGGATTGGTTGTTTACCAACCTGTTTTATTACCTTCTACTACCACTATATGTCAGTCGCGAGAGGAAAAAGCCTGACACTAAGGACGATCACTTTAAATGCCTCCATTTTCATTCTGATTACCTGGGGTTCCTCTCCCTGACCACTGACAGCATGTCAGTGCTGATGGTGGGATAGTGCACGTAGCTCGCCACGCTGCAACCTCCCAGATATCGGAACAGGGGCAGAGTGAAGGCATAGCCCATGGAGTCGATGTAGAGGTCTGGGACAAACTGGGTCAGCGCCTCCCATCCCAGGAAGATGGAGCCAATGCTCTGGCCCAGTAGAGTGAAGTGAGGAAACTGGCTAGGCTCCACCAGCAGCCGGTGCCTCAGGAACACAAACTGAGCTGGTCTGGGAAGGACGATGTTGAAACGACGCCGGGCACCCTCCAGAATCTGTGGGCCAGTTACACCCAAATCCCCCGTGTACACCACAATGTTGATGTCAGCATATCTGTAGACATAGAGCATTATGAGACAAGGAGTCCCTGGGCATAGATAAAGCCCCCCTAACCCCACAAACCCAATGATAACCAAAAAATGGACCAGCAGCTCAGCAGCGAAGATGAAGACAAACTGATCATGACCAAAAACAGGATTTACTATACAGATTCAAATTAAATCTAAACTCATAAAAAAAAGTTAAAATGATGAGAAAATAAACTAATTATATTTTTAGCAACGAAAAATTACATTTTAAATTTTATCGCATTTGTAATATTTAAAAAAAATATATAAGCACTTCTAGACTTTAATGTTGTAATAATTTTAGACATAAAATAGTCAAAATGTCATTAAATACATTTTGAGAAAAACAAAAAAAAGCTAGAAAATGAAACAGATTGTAAAAGACGTAAATACAATTGTAATATTTAAAGAAAGAAGTCAAAACATTGTGAATCAAGTTGTGTAATTTCTAGAAAAAGTTGAGATGTTAGACAAAATACGTAAAAAAAAAATGTGATATTACATATAAGAGCAAGTATGTAATTTTTTGTGGATAAGGCACATTGTTTTGAGAATAATCTCACTTATTTCAAGAAAAAAAAACCATTCTGTGTGCCTTTAAGCCACCAAGTTTTACAAGAAAAACTTTCATTTTTTTAAGTTAAGATCCTTCAACCTGTTCCTAAGTCAGCTTCACCTATTCTGTAGTGCCCTGATTGCACACCAGAGGACCCTTTCACCCCCGCCACCAGCGTTGCAGTATGGGTGGAAGAAGGCCACCGTGGGACCATCGTCTCTTGCCCGCCGAGCATTCCTGTTGCTCTGCAACCAGAGACGAACGCCAACCACGAGCAGGACCACAATGGCGAGCAACAATGCACAGAGAAACACTAGGGGGAGTAACAGCTTCCACAACAGGCTGGAACACAGAGAGAGCACACAGATACACAATAATTTAATTGATATTCTAAAACTTGGGTGGAGGATAACCAGATTAATATTGAGCATGTAAGTATACTGATTCCATGAATCTTTGACATGACACACAAAACGAGGTGGAGGCAGTAATGTGATTTCAGTAAAACCAACATGTGTTTGGTCATTGCATTACATTTCATTTTACATTTACATTAAACGCTTTTATCCTAGTTCACAAATCACACATTCACAAAGTACTCAGAGCACTGTTCAATACACTGCTCCCCCTGGCATGTCGAAGGGTCCCTGAGCAAGACATTGAACCCTAATTTGAACCCTAATTTCAGACCTCTGCTGTTGGTGTGGTCAATAATCTGATTTCTCCCTGAGTAAAAGAACTCACGTTACCATACAGTATGAAAAGGAGTTCATCGTCATCAGCAGGTGTGAATAAAGCTGAGGAAGTTACAGCGATGGAGCCTCCTCCTTTACATTGATGAAACTGTGCTGAGCTGTGAGTGTTTTAAAAATTATGATCACCATTTCTCCATTTGCATCCGTCAAAAACTCTTTTGTTTGCTGTAGTATTTTAATAAATCATGGGCCATTTATTCATGAACTGTAACCATTTACTCTTTAGTCTTATATTCTTATTATTATTACATTTGATAAATTCTGAACTTCCCTTTAAATTATTTGATTTATAACTTAAATATCTCTCTGCTTTTAGGTCTAAATGGTGTAATAGAAATAAACTTACTTTGATTATTTGTGTATGCAAATTACTAAATACGCCTATATTATGTGTAACACGCAAACGCAAAATGGTTATAATAATTTCAACTAAAGTAAATTTTACAAGGTTAAAGTGCAAATATAAACTATACTCTATAGTTACAATACAACTATTACACTACAGAATGTGGGCAATATTTGATAAATGCATGTGCGGATTCACGAATACCAATAATAGATAAAATAGATAGACAAAACGATAGTGACAAACGATTTTAGGTAAAGAAAGGAGTGTGTTTCAAAACAAAAATAGAACATTTGTGGCATTAACAAATTAGATGAAATACAGCGAGGGGCTGGTCGCAAACCGACTAATACAATTTCAACCATTCAATCTGCTTAAAATATGGCTTTGAAAATATAATTGTGACCCTACCGGGTTAGTTCACACAGACAGAGTACCAGTTGGTCGTGTCCGGACATTTTGCTCAAACTTGACAACAACGCATCACCGCCTTTAACTTCCGCATTTGTCTTTACTAATCGCAGTTATATCTTTGCTGCCATCTAGCGGTGCGGCGGTTATGACGTTACCACTGATTGACCCGTTTTCCTGAATTTTTGTTTTTTGTTGAATTTTGTTGAATTTTTGTTCCAGTGGAAAGCCCATGAAGAAATTCTCAAAACTCTTGAAATTTTGAGATTATTGTCTTCTCTTGGCGGTATATGTAATTATCAATTAATAATTCTAAAAATCTATTCAATTCAATTTCAATTCAATTTTACTTAGATACCACCAAATCACAACAGAGGTTATCTCATTGCACTTTCCATAAAGAGCAGGTCAAAACCATACTCTTGAGTTTGTATAGACCCGACATTCCTCATTGAGCAAGCCCTTGGTGACAGAGGCAAGGAAAAACTCCCCTTGAACCGGAAGAAACCTTGAAAATACCTGGCTCTTGGTGGGCCGCCATCTGCCTTGACCGGTTGGGTTGAGAGAGAAAGAGGTAGGGGGAAAGAAGGGGGAGACAGAGAGAGAAACTGAGAGATGCACAGCAACTGCAATAATAAGAATAGCAATAATGAATTCAGATATGAGTCCATCTGAAGCTGTTTTAAACTCTGTGTGGACCTGCCGTGTGACAAAGCACAAATACTCTGGGGAGGTAGCCAAGTTTGTAACATGCATTAATGGGAGAAATATGATCCCTTTTCCTAGTTCTTGTCAGTACACATGCAGCAGCAGCTGGAACAGCTGGAGACTCTTTAAAGACTTGTTGGGACAATCTGATGATAAAGAATTGCAATAATCCAGGCAGGAAGTAACAAATGTGTGGACTAATTCTTCTGCATCTTTTTGAGACAGGATGTCCCTGATTTTCGCAATATTACGTAAGTGAAAAAGGTAGTCTTTGAACTTTGTTTTATGTGGGACTCAAAAAATCATTAGATAATGTGTTTCCAAGGTGTTTACGGCCAAGCACAATAACTTTAAGAAAATTGCAAGTCATCCAGGTCTTTATGTCCTTAAGACATGCTTGAAGTTTGGTTAACTAATTGGTTTCATCTGGCTTCACTGAAATAAGTAATAAGTATATTTGGGTATCATCTGCATAACAATGGAAATTTATTGAGTGTTTCCTAAAAATATTACCTAAAGGAAGCATATATAAGGTAAATACTATTAGACAGAACCTTGTGGGACTCCATGTTTAATTTTTGCACGCATTGAGGATTCATTGTTAAGATGTACAAACTGAAATCAATCTGATAAATAGGACTTAAGCCAGCTTAATGCAGTCAGGTATGGTCCAACAAAACAAGTATATAGAGAAGTCCTGAAAACCCATGCAATATATTGAAAATCCATTGAATAGCCCAGAATTGAGTGATTGGCTGCAATGATGGATTGTTTACCGTGATTGTTTTATTGCCTCAGATCTGCAAGCTACTTGATTGATGTCCTTTGATTTGACTGGAAAGAAATAGGGATGTGTCTATAGTGAGACAAAGAGAACACTAAGGAATGCGCAGTATCAAACATTTGTACTTTTTGCTCGCATGACAAATGAAAAGATTAAATAATAGCCTTTACAGTGAGGACTGTTTGTCTTTTTATTTGTAGATTAAAAATCCAGTTTATGCAATAATAGGCAAAACATTTTTCAGGAGTACAGGCGGCATTCATATCTTATATTCCTAAATTATAAAATTTGCATTGCAAAAGTTGCTGTAAATATGGCCGAAGCGTTTAGGTCTACTGCATCCATGTCTATCATGATTCACCATGTTGACTGATCTCTGCCCTAAAAAGTAAAGTTTAACTTTTAAATAAACACAGTTTCAATCAATACTCCCCCCCTGCTCTGGTGAACTCCTGTAGTTTTCAGTACTGGATTCTATCAACATGAAGACGTTTATAATTTTGGCACTTTTAATGAATCTGGACAAACTCCTGAAGACAGGCAGCTGCACAGAAATACAGTAAGTTACCATTCTGATCTTTGAAGAAGGGGGCTGAAGTTATGTTAAAGTGGTGATGTCACAGCTTACAAAGTGTTTACACACACTTATGTTTTCCTTTTATTCAGTGACCAAATTCTATCAATCACCCCAAAAACACAACAACAAGTGGACATTTTGAAGAATGTATCCACACAGTATGAGGTAGGACTCAGATTTTTGTCATGAATTCACAGCAGATTGAGTTCCTATGATTGATTAAATTGCTTTGTTTATTTTTCCTCTCAGACAGCATTATGGCAACCTGTCTCTGCTCAGTTCATTAAAGAAGAGACTCAGGTCCACCTGTTTGTGCCTGCAAACAGCTCAGACATCATCAAAAACCTGCTGAACCAAAACATGATAACACACGAGTATGTTACTGAAATCATACATGCACCGCTCATCATGTAGATCCTATGAGTGATGTTAACATGTGAGGTTATTTTAGGGTGTTACAGGCAAACACCAACGAGCTGATTGAAATGCAAACGAGGAATGACTCTACAGACCCAAGAAGCAGCTCAACCTTCTATGAACGATATCACAGTCTGGAGGATGTATGTTTATCATCATTACATCTGTGTGTGTGTGTGTGTGGGTGTGTGTACCTTTTTAGTTTCTTTTGACCAAAAACATTAAAAAAAAGACCTCAAAAAAGAATCAGTGTTAAGTTAAGTAATTACATATAGTGTATACATGTTAAACTTAAAAATCACATCAGATGATATATTTTTCATGATGTCAGTGTCAATGTACCGTTATTCCTTTATGACTCATTTTTCTTTATTGTTTTTCATTTGTTTTATTGTTTTTACAATAAAAAGCAATTATCTGTTTTTGCAGATGAACCAGTTTAATTCTGATATTTTAAATACTTGTAGTTTTATTATTAGTTTTATTGTCAATAATAGTTTTAGTTTGTGGTAATGGTTATAGCAGTTGTAGTAAGTAGTATTTGTCAAACATAGTTACAATAGTGTTGATGCTAGGTGTAGTGCTGAGACAGTAATCAGCAGTATTTGTATCTAATGGACTTGTGGTATTGACTGCAGAAAGTTATACAGACTGGTGTTTTTCAGTAATGCTTTCATTGTCTGTTCTTATCCCATATAATGAAAAAAATTGATCGATCACTTAATACAAATTTAAATTAATGCACCAATCTTAGCAATAAGTTGCGATTTTAAGCTAAATTAATTCTGTGTTGTGTCTTTTATTGTGTCCTAAAATTCTGATAAGACACATCTGATCCATTATATCAATAACCAACCAATGCTGGTTTGATCCTCTAAATTTAAAATGTAATGCTATCTTCTCCACTGTAGATCTACGACTGGATAAACAGGACCACTCAGGACTACTCAGACAAGGTCAAAGCCATTCTCCTGGGCTCCTCTTATGAGAAAAGACCAATCTACGCTCTGAAGGTGCACAAACTTGTTCATTCCTCCGTTGTTTATATGTTTCCCATACACAAGTGATTATTAATCAGTTGATTCTCTCTCACAGTTGTCTTTCAACAACAGTCCGAATAAAAAAGCGCTATGGATTGATTGTGGGATCCATGCCAGAGAGTGGATCTCCCCTGCTTTCTGTTTGTGGTTTGTGCAATATGTGAGTATGGTTGATCTGCAGTAGGTACCAAAATACTGTGTGTGTCTTCATTTTCTGGTTTTATCAGTATTCCACTATTAAAGTCAACATGCATACATGTCTCCTGCAGTCTTTATCATTTTACCAGCAAAACTCAGACATAACTCAAATACTGGACAACATGGATGTGTATGTCCTGCCTGTTTTTAACCCTGACGGATACAAATACACTTGGACAAATGTAAGAAATTGTAAATCAAACCTGCTATTTTGGTAAATTCTGGTATGTTGTTGTTGGATTTATGAATTGTCCCTGTTTGTGGATTTGACCTTGCACTCAGAACCGGATGTGGAGAAAGAATCGTTCTTACGGTAGAAACAGCATGTGCGTTGGAGTTGACCTAAACCGAAACTTTGATGCCAACTGGTGCAGTAAGTATGGATTTATGCAGACATGCCGAGATTTTATCTGGTTTTAATATCTTTGATATCCTTTTGAACAATTAACCAAAAAATGGTACCAGCTGCTGTGTGGGTCATAATTTTCTTTACACTCTGCTGTATTGTGTATTTTTCAGCCGAGGGAGCCTCTGATGATCCCTGTTCTGAGATCTACTGCGGCATGTTCCCAGAGTCCGAACCAGAGTCTCAGGCTGTGGCTGACTTCCTGCGCCGCAACAAGGACTCTATTCAACTCTACCTCAGCATTCACTCCTACTCCCAGATGCTGCTCTTCCCATACTCCTGCAGTTTTGATGAGGCAGAGAACCACAACGACCTGGTGAGTCTCGGACACACAGTCATACGTTTTTGCCTATATAGAAGTAATCAGTTGTATGACATCTGGTCACTTTTCATGTATATGTAGGCTGCACGGAATTTCAGCACACCACATTTTCCGCAGCAACATTCCAACCAACTCACCTGAGAAAATATCTTGATTTCACGGATGTAAAGTATGAATGGACAAAGCGGTCCCCAAATGTTTTATGGGCCCAGTAAGTTTATTATAACTACAACTTTCATCACACCCTGGTGACTTACTTGGTACAGCGCATGCCACATACTCCATTGGTGTGGATTTGATTTCGACCTGTGTCCTTTATTGCCCTCTCTCTCCTGTCCATCTCTCTATGGTATCTATCATACTAAAGCAGAAACGCTAAAAAGAAAAAAAGTAAAACTTACAGGGTAGATATGTGGTTCATGGGGTCTTGAGATGCATTGATTTAGGTACTTCTATTGTTTTTTGTGCTGAACCCTCAAGGTGAACATCTCTCCTTTCGGCTTCTAATGTGTTCACCTGGTCATAATTGGTCCAAGTAGCACCAGTGATGTAACCAATCATTTGATATTTGAACCGAGCAGACGGGTCTTAAAACATGTTGCACAGAAGTAAAACAACAGGGTGGTTAAAAACTGATAGAACACCACATGTAGTAAGGTCCTAAATATATGACTCTGAAACCTTCCTCTGGCTATAATTGGTCCAAATATATATGATGGCAGAGCTTTAAGTTCTACAGTGGTTAGTACTGTGGCCTTATAGAGAGATGGTCCTGGGTTTGAATCTGGCCCTGGCCCTTTCTGTGTGGATTTAGTATCTCCCTTTGTCTGCTTTTCCAGCCAGGACAGCGTGGTTTAGATTAATACTCTATTGCTGCTATTGTCCTTGACCAAGGTACCAGTGCTGTGGACACGGCACGGATCCCGAGAGGCAGATTTACACAAAGTGAAGGCGTTGCTCATAAGACATATGTACAATTCTTTAAGAACAAGCTGTGCATTGAGTTCCAGAATATATTGACTGGCTGCCTTCTGAAGTTTAGCAGTGCCTTTAAAGTCTTGTAGCCGTTCAGAAATTTAAACATGTCCTGCGTAACCCATCTAGCAACATACTTTTGCACATGCTAAGCAACAAAAACGAGAAAAGAATGGTGAGTATGCTGGATCCCTTCTGAAAATTATCTTTTTGTGTAACTAAATGGCCACTAGATGGTGAAATTGTTTATTTTTTGAAAAGTTGAAAGCGGCAGTGACTGAAAACTACAAATTCTTTCTCCCATCATTGCATGTATCCCTCGTGGGGTATGTGTACCCCAGTCTTGAGAATAGCACTATTGACACATTCAATTCTTGTTTAAAGCTTGAAATGGTCCAAGAAGCGGCACAGAAAATCAGAAGATATTATAGGAATAACTACCGATATGGTGCTGGAGCAAGGACAATATGTAAGTCAGGCTTATTCCCCACATTGACTATATTGTATGTAAATATGGAATGTTGAAAATGTCTATTATTTACTGTTTAAATCCAGATGTGGCACCTGGGGGTTCTGATGACTGGGCCTACAATCTCGGCATCAAATATTCCTTCACTTTTGAGCTGCAGGACCGTGGGCATTTTGGCTTCCTTCTGCCACCATCTCACATTTCCAAAGCGTGCAATGAAGCATTACTTGCTGTGAAGACCATCGCACTCAGAGTTCTTGAGAAAACACAAGCTACAACTAGTCCGCTGCTTTAAACTGTTAGATTCAGCGGAACCATAAAAACATCTGAGTGAAGCTTTTAAGTCCCTGTAGGAACATTATTTTATTACTATAAGGTTTGATTTGTGCACAAAATATCTGATAATACCTACTTCTTGATTTTCGTTGAAAGTATATTTTTGCCTTTTTTGCTTCTACATCTTATTGGACCAAAACATCAGAAACTATCTACACTTTCTGTTCCATATCTTCTTATAATCTGTCATACTCATACATATCTGTTAATAAGTTATGACTCTTAGTAGTTATATGGTGTCAACTGTATGTAATAATGCACAAGATAGGGTCCCACTTGGAAAATATATAGTATACACAGACACTCAAATTAGTCTGTAAATGGAAAAAATGTTGTTGTGTATTACTACTTTAATCATTGTTTCCAATTATTTTTTATTTCATTATGTTTTACGTACATTTTCTTTGAAAAATTATTTTACCGATGTAACTTTTTTTGTGTGCCGCAATTTATTGTTTTATTGATAACTTTATTAGTAGTGTTATGATATAGTAAATAGTAAATAAATAGTCTGTGAAGTAACTAAGGAAGATCAATAGAGCAAACCTCGAGAGAGGAAATTGAAGAAGTACCCTCTGAACTCGGCCAGGTGTGACATAAGAGCCATTGGTGGCTAAGATATAGCGATACAGAAAAAATAAAATAAACACTTGGGTCTGGACTCTGCAATAGAGAGAAGTCCACGGAGATTTGGTCAAAATGAATTCTGTTAATTTATCATAATTTCAGTCCAAAGTCCAAAGATATTAAAATTGTATCTCCTCCCAACATAGATTAAAAAACGACAACGTGCGCTTCCAGATTTTTGTCTATAGAGGGCAGTATTACGTTTCACAGCATAGAGCGTGCTGGAAACTGTTCAGTCGAAGAAGCTGCAGCGGCCACTGTGCTGTTCATCCATCGCCAATATGAAGGCACCCAGGGGATCCTGTGGCTGTGATCTTGAAGAATAACACTTGTTATTCTTACAAGCAGTGACACCCCTAACTGGACATAAATAGATGCAACACCAGATTAATTAAAATCTTGGGTGAGGCTGACTTTCTAATGTAACGTTCAATATAACTGATTGTGACTCCGAGGCCGCGCGCTGTTAGCTAAACATGACGCGCCTAGCTCCTTGGCTAACGTTAGCGTTAGCCTCCATTGTTTTTTCCTGAGATCAACGGGGCAAATTGTTCAGGTTTAGTCGTTAGTTAGGTAATCTTTTTAACGCCTGCGTGACTCCGAGCGAGCCAGGCCCAACAACAATGGTGGTAAAGTTGTGTTTCTACCTGCGAACATTAGCTAACGTGACGCTATCAACCCAGGCTGCTTGTTTGGAAGTCAGGCGAGTCTGTTGCATGTTGATGTAAGGACAAAGCTGAACTTAAAAATTTTCACAAAAGTTGGCTCAGTTATCCCGTAAACGTCATCATAATGTATTAAGATACAATTTAGTCCTTAGTCCAAGATTATTCAAACCAAGTTGCTGCGTTACCGCCGGGTAGAAATAGTTCTTAGGAAGGGCTGTTGGGATTTGGTTTCTTCACTTTTCCCGGTGTATAGTTTGCATTACACACATTCCAGCATCCCTGTACTCTTGGAGTGACGTTAAAGTAGTGATGCCTGGCAGGTTTACTGAGGAAATAAATCAGACGAATCCAGAACGTCAAGGTATTCTGGCAGACTAGGCTGGTAGATTTTAGCCCAAAGTGACAACGTTTAAGCCTGGAACCTGATTGGTAGATCAGCAAAGCTTAATTTTTATAAGATCAACGTGTAATGTGATGGAGTACTGCAGCGTAAAGCAGGATCATCTTCCATTACGCATCCTACGTAAAGAAAGCTAATTGAGAATGAGGTGTTAGTCATCTTATGTGTCACATTCCTGAAATGGCAATCTATTTTAACCTGCCTTGATGTTACAAGGACTAAGTTACTTATAGCATCACTCATTGAATATAACGAGCATAAATGCGTTGTTTACCATTCCAACAGTGTGTTTCTTTGTAGTGTAAAATGCCGTTGGAGATGATAATAACAGTGAAATTCAATTAATGGTTCAATTGTCATGATTCCAGTCCTGCAGAATGTCCAAGATCAGGCGGAAGGTAACAGTGGAAAATTCTAAAACCATATCTGACAGCAGCAGCACAACCACCACGACCAGCAACAGCAATTCTGCCGCCATCCCTTCTCGTCGGCCCAGTGTGTTCGAAAGACTTGGCCCCAGCACTGGGAGTAATGCTGCTGACGTAAGTAACACTTAGGCGCTTGCGTCTGCTGAGCTGTTTGTTTTCCAACAAATCGCCTTCAAGCTCAGCACACCTCTGCACATGATCATATTTGTCTGTTGCTTGGATGCCCAAAAAATCTTCTGCAGCTAATGCTAAGATCTGTAGATGCCCCCTGATATTTAAAGCCAAAATATGCTTCAGATTGCACCATCCAGCCAGATAGAAAACAGTTAAGATACTGCACTTTTCAAGCAGGAATATGTCATCATCGTGAGATTTGTTGAATCTCATCAGCTGCTACTCTTCCTATGGCACTTTGATGACGAGTAAATGTTATTTTAAATATGCAGGGTGATGTCTTTTTGTCTTGTAGAGTCACTGTAGAAATTGGCTAAAGACTGGTAATTGCAGTTACGGCAACACTTGTCGCTACACACATGGAACTCAGCCCAGAGGGAAAGGATTTAGTTTTAGTCGGTAAGGCGTCTTCTCTTACTTGGTTTAAATTAATTCAGATAATTAATAATTTTCATGTCTTTTAGTTTTTCGGCATTTTGACAAGCATTATTTGTGTCTTGTGGAGCAGGTCAGGAGAGAGGCCCACTGGTGATCTGCGGGAGAGGATGAAGAATAAAAGACAGGATGTTGACTCTGAAAACTTGAAGCGAGAACTTGACGAGCCTACATCCCCCATAGCTAGAGTGAGCCCTCTGCCTCAGTCACTCTCTGATTTTAAGAGAATATTCTGTTTATAAAGAAAAGAACGGATAGAACTGGGAACCGATATTTGAATATAGAGACAAAAGCCGTTGTCCTTATTTAAATTCTCCAATGGACCAGAAGATCATCTTGATTTTAAGTGGGAATGTCAGTCATTCGACCATTTTTAGGGCCAGTTTTATAAAAGTCTTGTTTGTGTTAGGGTCACAGGATCATGTTGACACTGACCGTGGGTATGTAATAAGGAGACGAACAAATTCAACCTGCAGCTTTGTTGTTTTGTCATCATTTACATGATTGAACAACAATAATTTCTTAAGTTTTGCTTGTTTCTGTCTCCTTGCAGAGAGATTCCTCCAGAGGTCGACACAGAGAGGAGGATATAAAGATCACGAAGGAGCGCACTCCTGCCAGTGAAGAAGAGCCAGCAGAGTGGGAAACAAACCGTGAAGGTACAACACCTTAGTGGTCTTGATCTCATTAAAAAAAAATCAAAATATGACAACAAGAATAATAAGTTAATGGAAATTAATTAAGGATGTCATAGGCCATGGTATACCTCCCGTATGGGTCCACGGTCATGCAGGTGAGTTGAAATGGAATGTTTTTCCTAAAGAAAACAGGCACCCAGAGGGCACGAGAGGTAAAATGTGACTGGTGAACTGGCAATATCCACATTAGTTTACATTGTCCAGTTGCTTTGATGTGGTTTTCCTGAAGAAAAATCATGTCTGGGGATAAAGATTTTAGGTGTCTGAAGACTGTCTGTTTTGACAGTGTGGCCCAGCACCATTACGTTCCACAACACTGTTGTGACCGCTCACCTGCAAATTACCATGAGTCCTTCGCATATGCAAGGAGAAGAAAAATTACTGTACTTGAGCACAAATATATTAGACAATGTCAGGTGGCTGGCATCATAAGAGCACTGTATGACAAAATTAACATAACAAACATGCCAGAGCTGTAAACAAGAACAACATACGTCATTCAAACATTCACAAAAAAAAATGTCTGATAATACCTATTTCTTGATTTTCGTTGAAAGTCTATTTTTGCCTTTTTTGCAGCTACATCTTATTGGGCCAAAACATCAGAAACTATCTACGCTTTTTGTTTCATCTCTTCTTTTAATCTGTCATACTCATCCACTTGTTAGTATCTGTAAAGTGTTGAGGATGAACGTTATGACTCTTGGTGGTTATATGGTGTCAACTGTATATAATAATGCACAAGATAGGGTCCTTAGAAAATATATAGTATACACAGACACTCAAATTAGTCTGTAAATGGAAAAACAAAATGTGTATTACTACTTTAATCATTATTTACAATTATTTTTTATTTCATTTTGTTTTGTCAGTTTTCTTTGAAAAATTATTTACTGTTGGCTTTTGTGTTCAGGGATTTATTGTTTTATAGATAACTTTATTAGTAGTGTTATGATAGAATGAATAGTAAATAAATAGTCTGTGAAATAACTAAGGAAGATGGGGAAAAACGCACGAGGTCAGTAGAGCAAACTTTGTGAGAGGAAATTGAAGAAGTTCCCTCTGAACTCGGCCAGGTGTGACATAAGAACATTGGTGACTGAGATATAGCAATACAGAAAAAATAAGAAGGCTCATCTGCTACGATGGGAGAGTTGTTGGCGGGGCTACTCTTATCATTAGCAGTAACGCCAGTGGCTTCGGCAGCTCTCTCTTTTGTACACTTAGTGTAAATAAAGAGGTTGGACGTGCTCTGGTGGCCTGTTAGTGGGTAATATACGGCACAACAATGGATTTATTGAGGTTGCGGAGAGGAGCACTGATTTAACACATCCAAGCCATATGCATGCGTACTAGCACCTCAGACTTGATCTCTTAGTTGATAATATTGACGTTGTGTATGACAGATTTGAAAATTGGATTTTTCATTAGGATGCTTTTGACATGGCTGATTTTTGTTCCAGACTCTGATCCTGGTGATTACGACTACGAACTCTCTCTAGAGATGAAGCGCCAAAAGATTCAGCGAGAACTGATGAAGCTGGAGCAGGAAAATTTAGAAAAGAGAGAGGAGATTGTTATTAAAAAAGACGAGACACCTACCAAAACACGAACCAGTAGCTTAACAAAGGTAAGCCTCTGCCAAGGCCTGGCAGTTGTCTCTAAATTGCCTCAACAGCCAGAACCTGCATATCTGGGTACATGTGACCTTTAGAATCTGACTTGTTGAGCTTGAAAACCTCCCCATATCAACTTGAATGAGGTTTCTTTAGAACATAGCTTCTCAAAGTTTGGACCAAGGTACAGAACTGGACTAAACCACAAATCAATCCACCATAACCAGATCATAATAATCCAGGTTCAGTGTTAGTGAGTGTTTGTGTTTGTAGGTTGCAAACATTGTACCATCCTTGGACTTTGCTGCCTGACTGGTTGTCTATGCTGATAACTTACTATGATCGATTATAATGTTCCTTAGTCCTTGACCCTCTTCTTCCCAGAATTTCATAAATATGTGTTGGTACCCTTCGGAATTATTTTACAAAATTTAACACATATAAACTGGGGCAAAACAAGACTGGCTGAGATAATAAATGGTTGTTATGGTGTCATGAACACATGACCTAGTCTCCTCTCTAGTTTAGCATGTATGATGTCTCTGCCTGATCTCCTCTGTCTCCCCTCAGTCCTCTCCTGAGCGATTAAGCTCTAAGGACTCACCCTCATCCAGGAAGTCGACTGGGTCCCCGAAACACAAAAGTGCAACCAAAGCAGGCACTGGAAAGAAAGAAAAGAAGACATCGGTTTCATCACCGGTTTCAGAATCAGCCAGGTATGTCTGTGGGTGGGTTTGTTTTTCTTCAGCTGGAAACAGAGATCTCTTGTCATCTGCTTAAGATAAATAAGGATTTGTGTCGAATAACTAACCTAGGAGTTCTCAGCAATTCTCAATTAGTACATTAATCTCACTTACCAAAGACTAAAGAATACTTTATACTCTATCCCAATCAGGTCCACAAAAGGAAGCCACGGTAAGAAGAAGGGACCCCGTACCCCGAGTCCTCCTCCCCCAGTACCTTTGGACATTCCTGTAATGGGGAAGAAGCATAAAGGAAAGCACAAAAACAAGGAGAAGTCTGAGGAGAAGCCAAAGGAGGGAAAAGATCGGGGACGAGATGCAGAAAAACATAAAGAGAAGAAGGAAAAACGGAGGTACAGTGTTGACCTTTGCCAGAATATCAGGGTTACATGTATGTGACATTAATTTGGCTATATCATTTGTGAAACTTATTGGTTATGGAAGTAAAGCAATTTGTTCAGGTTTATTTTAGTTATCATAATTAACACAACTTTGCTTTCATAGGGACCGATCAGATAGTTCACACAAGGCCAAGCGGTCTTTGATGTCAGAGGAACGTTGTGGTAGTGTGTCATCTCCCTCAAGGGGTCTGTCGCCTCCAACCAGGAAGAAATCCATATCACCCAAAGTTACGTCCCACAAGACACCTGCACTGGCCTCGTCTCCCTGCAGGTAAACACTTGTGAGACAGTGCAAATTATTTTTTAATGAATTTTTTATGTGAATTGTAGGGATGCAAATGTTTTACCCAAAGGTGATTTGATTCATTTACAATTATTTTGGGAACAATTTGATTAATCAGAAATCATTAATTTCTACCATTAGAAAATATTGACCCACTAATACAACACTTTTTTGACATCAATGAGTTAACACATACAGAAGGGGAACATAATTACACACAGTACAGAGAACATAAAAAAACTTGAATCCCAAACAATAGTTGATGCTCTTTCACCATACCATTAAAAAATCAATGCATCAGAGAATCTTTACGCCATTGTTATATTCACCAAAATGAGCAACGCAGACTTTTGTTTCTCACCAATATGTTTTCTTCTGTTTGTCAACCACGCCATAATTCTATGTAACTGTCAGAGCAAGATTATGTCACCCATTGACATCCCAAAGAAATCAATATGGCTGTTAAACATCCACAACCTTAATCTTTTGATCGTGAGTCTGACGTGATAGAACGAGTCCAACTTCAGGATTGTTTCTTTAACGTTCAACTGTTGGAAGTTTATCACGATGGATCTTGGGATTGCATCAGATCCCGTCTTCTTTGTCAAAGCTCTATGAGTGCTTTGAATTTGGAGAGATAAACTGTCAGATAAGGGGAGCTCCTTAGTTAGCAAGTTCTCCACAAACTTCATCGTTGGAGTCCTCAGTCACTCCGTAGATTTGCATATTGTTTCATATCTGCTCTTTAAATCAGTCACTTTTTTCGCAGCCTGCTTTGTTCTATTAACAGATCAAGCAGGGTTTCTTTGGTTACAGCAATGCTTGTTTCCATGTCTGCGTTCCTCCGCCTTGGTGATAGCCTGGCCTTGGGCTAAAAGCAAACATATTTTTTTAAACGAAACAAAACGAAAAAGAAAAGTTAGGATTTTCACCTAAAGGAAACAACACTGGGATTTTTGCTAGTAAATGATGGACATGTTACCCTGTTGGAAATAACACTTTTTTTATCACCACAGGTCTCCTTCTCCTCCACGCCATCAGCTAACCCCCACTCCTCCCCGCCACCACTCCCCTTCCTCCCACTCAGGCTCTTCCGCCCAGCGACACTCTCCTTCCCCTCGTCGCCGTCGCTCATCCTCTCCAGCCTACCACCGCGACACAACAGCCCCAGCTACCAGCTCTTCACCTTTAAGCTCCCGCCGATCCCGATCACCTCCAGCCTCCCACGATGCCTCGTCACCTCACCGCCGATCGGATAGATTGAGCCCTGGCCGTCATCACTCCAGGGGTCGTGAAAGGAGTCGTGGTGATCGAGAGAGGAGTCCACTTACCCAGGAGCGCAGACATGATCGCAGAGATGGTACCATATTTGCTGTGTTTTACGAATACTTTTTTCTAATCTTTCATTTGCATCATTATTATTTGAGTTTCAATATATGACTCCAAAGCCAGCAGACAATATTCTTTTCTAGATAAACAATAGATTTGCTGAATTTTTACACTATGTTTCTCTTGCAAACAGAGAGCCACAGCAAGCGAGACAAGGACAGCAGCCGTGATGACCGGGACTATGATTCTGAACAGGCCTCATCGCGGGAAACTCGTGACGATAGGGACACCAGAGATGGTCGCGAGCGGCGGGACGGCCGTGAACGAGGAAGGGAAGCAACCCGTGACCACCGGGACAACAGGGACCTTAAGGAGTCCAGAGACAGCAGAATAGATATGCGCTCCAGTAGAGAATCCCTGGAGCACCGTGATCGAGAACGAGAGCGGGATAAGGAGAGGGATAAAGACAGGGAGCGTGAGAAGGAGAGAGATAGGGAAAGGGAGAGAGCAGATACCCACAGGAAAGATGACCAAGCACAGGATGACAGGAGTTATGGGAGAGCTCATGGGCGTGAAGATGGAGGGAGAACTGAAAACAGGACAGATAGAGCAGAGAGGAATGGACGGGGGAGAGGACGCACAAATGAGAACTCTGATAAAGGCAAGAGTTATTTTACATAAGCAGCTAAACCTTTATGCATAATGTTTCTTTGTGTGTGTCTATCTGTTTAATTAATGTCATCCTCAATGTCATCTTGATTCTTTTGTCAGGCGCCAACAGAAACTCCCGGGGTTCTCAGGTGGAGAGTAGTCACGACAGCTGGGAATCACGGAGCAGTGCAGTGCGGGAGAGGAGTGCTGACCGCAGCGCCACAGAAAGGAGCTCTGAGAGGGGTTCAGACCGAGACCGCTATGAGGGGGACAGACGAGGAGAACAGGCAAGAGACTCCTCATATGACCGAAGAGGAGGCCATGGAGAACGGGATCGAAGAGACAACCGAGAGCGAGGTGGATTAGGAGTTGGTCAGGATAGCTTTCATAGATGATAAATTGAAAATATGCACATAATTTACTGGAGTTTTTGCCTTCTCAGATCAAAGAGCAGCTTCCCCAACCAGACACCAAGGAAGAGCCGAGGAGTCCGAGAGAGAGGAGAAGAGGGAAGAGCGCAGGTCTGACAGAGTGGATGATAGACGGGATGACAGGGCCCGTGACAGAGAGCGGGAGAGAGACCGGGAGAGAGACAGGGAACGCGAGAGAGAGAAGGATAAGGAAAGGGATCGAGAGAGGGAGAGAGAAAAGGAACGGGAAAAGGAGAGGGAGGCTGAAAGGGAGCGAGCCAGGGAGCGTGAGAGGGAGCGTGAGAGGGAACGAGAGAGAGAAAGAGAGCGCGAGGAACGGGAGAGGGAGAGGGAGCGGGAGAGGGAAAGAGAGGAACGAGAGAGGGAGAGGAAGGAGCGGGAACGGGAGAGGGAAAGGGAGCGGGAGCAGCGGGATCGTGAGCGGCAGCGGGAGTGGGAGGAGCGAGAGAGGGGAAGAGAGGAGAGGCGGGACAGGAGGGAGGATGCCAGGGATGATCGGTCCATTCGAGACGTCCGGGAAGATCGCAAGACAAGGCATGTATCTTGAAAAGTTTTTGGGCGTTTGTTAAGTTTTGGTCATGTTATGTCTGTGTCAGAGACAAATAGTCACAAAACTTTCCTTTCCCATTCTCCCCCTGCAGTCGTAAGCGGCACAGGGCGGATAGTAGCCCAAGTTCTCGGTCCTCACCCAAGCGAGCAGGACGTGACATCAGCCCGGCAGACAGTGATGGCTACAACAGTGCAGAAGATAAAAGTGAGCGCCCGATTGGCCGAGGGCAAGCCAAGCTCTATCCTCAGCCCCTCCTCCCCAGCCCACTGTGTCCGCCTCCACCTGACAGTAGGAAAATTCTTTTTGAAGGGACACAATCCTGATTAATAGGGAATACATAATGCATCTCTGTGGGAAAAGTTCTCTGATATTAAGTCTTATTTCTCTTTGGTATAACATCTTTGGTCTTACTCCTTTATTGACACTGTCTCTCTGAAAAGAGAAATGCTCACCACCACCACAGAGACCTGATTTAGCTTCTCGGTAGTGGTATCTATAGCATGTCCTTGTCACTGCTCAGTTGACTCTTTCTGATTTCTTTGGTTATTCCTAGCCATGTTTATTTATGTTTATGTTTATGTAGATGCCAATGTGTTGAAGTGCCTACCACATAACTCAGGGGCCTGGGTTTGATTAAGGCATGTTTGCTTTGCTGCATGTCATCCTCCCGTCTGCCCTGTCCCTCGTGTCTCTCTCTGTCTCCCGCTAGGATACCTACCGCAATATTGCAGACGCCCCTCCCCCCAACAAAAGATCTGTAGATATTTAAGACACATCAAAGTGAGGCTTAATGTACCAAAGTCAAATAATTCTATAAAACTATGCACACTAAAGGGAAATTAACTTTATTGTCTATTGAATCGGTTATTGCTGATGCCTGCTTGTGGAAAGAACTCTTAATGCATTCACTTTAGTTACATCAAAATGTCACTAATTTTTGAAGATTCCCTGAGTTTTAGGTCATATGTCTGTACTGTCGCTGACATTGTTTTGTAAGTTGTAGCATTTTGGAGATAGTTGGCATTCACTACTTGTGTCTTTGTGCCTTTGAATGTTGCTATTTCGTGTAAATGTGAAATAGTGTGATAGAAGTACTCCATATTAAAACCTGAACATATCCTTTGGACATAGCTGCATTACTCTTTAACGACAGTGAATAGTGACGATATTGTGATGCCTTATAAAAACTATCTTCTTTGGGTGCTATTTTTCAATATCAAGCTACAAATTGATGTAAAAAGATGCTGGAATTACTCCAAGATAGCAATCCATGAATGCAGACATTTCTGGGTGAAGTTATGCTTCATGTAGTGGAGCTTTTAGAGGCTTTAACGTGTGCTCCAGGCTTCATAGTGTCCATTGAAAGAGAAAGCCTCCAGGATACGGCTTAACAAAAAAATGCAATATCAGTGACCTTGATCAGACATAATTAACCTGAAAATCTTGAAATACTGTAAAATTGCTGCTGTACCACACTAATGAAACTGATGCTTTAAAACTGTTTGTGCATGTCCAGGTGGGGAGAAGCATCGTCTACTGAGTCAGGTGGTTCGTCCCCAGGAACCCTTGCTACGCTCTCCATCCAGGGCTGCCCCATCTGATGAGAAGCCCGGTCGCTGGAAGGATGAAGAGCGCAGAGGAGGGGACAAAAGGGATGTACGCAGTCGCCATGAGGACACGGAGCCCCGAAGCAGAGGTGGTGAGCGACGAGCAGAGCACCTCTCAGATGCCCTACCTGACTCTCGTAGCAGAGGGAGAGACCTGCGTGAGACCACTCCTCCTCCTGCAGCTTTAGCTGCTGCCAGTGAAGACAGAGACACTACAGAATCCCTGTCCCATGAGGAGTGCAAGAAAAAGTCGAAGTCAGTGAGGAAAGGTTTGAAAAAGGGGCGGAAGGAAGAAGAGAATGGTAGTGGCATCAGCATGGCTGGAACAGTGGATCGTTTCAACCCTGAACCTCCACCTGGTGGTTCCACTGATGGACCTCCTCCCCTGCATTCCCCCCGGAAAGGAACAAAGAAGAAGGCTCTGGATAAGAAGAGGAAACGGTCACGAGGAGGCGAGTCGGACATGTCTGAGGAGGATACATCAGCCCCTCAGCCTCACAGTAAGAGGAAACGAGGTCCTAGGACTCCACCCCTCTCCATTCGGCCTGATCCCAGGGCCTCTGGAGGCAATGCAGAGCCCTCCCCACTGCCAAAAATGGACAACTTCAGTGACTGGTCCGATGAAGATGTCCTGGACCGAGGAGGGGTACCACAAGAGACTGCAGCTCCCCCTCTATCCACAGAAAGAACACCAGCCGAGCCTCTTAGGAGAGGCGGTGGTCCCAGGATGGCCAGAGACAGGGAACGGGGCAACCCCCCATCAATCGCCCCTCTACTTTCCCAGGATCCCCCAATGCTGCTACAGACTTTGGCTCCACAGCCACTGATGTCACAGCCCCTACTCCGCAAACCTCCCCCAGAGCAGACACGCAGCAGCAGCATGGGTAGCAACCAGAGCCGTGCCTCGTCCAGGCGTCTGCGATCGCCTTCCAATGAGTCGGCCCACCGAGATGATCCACAGGGTCCACGATCCCGCCGTGGCAGACTGCATGGTAACAACTCTCGTGACCGGGAGCGAGAAAGAGAACGTGAAAGGGAAAGAGAGAGACCTGTGGTGAATGACCCCCCCGGGGCAGAGAGGAAGTCTCGCATCGATCAGCTCAGGAGAGGAGAGCCCAGTCGCAGCACCTCATCAGGTAGAGATTACATTAACGTACACACAGTGGATCTGAAATTCTGAATCTAACATTAAGTTCATACTCCTCCGGTTTTACAAATGCATAATATTTAGGAACTTGATCACATACTGTATATTCTCTGTAAATTGAAGCACTTATGGATATGCGTTCACTGATTAGCGTGTCGTTCGTAGAGTAGACTGATATGGATCCTTAGAACAGGGGTTAAAGCCTGTTATAGCTTCTCTACTGTGAAATGCTGCCCCCGCCCCTTTGGTAGTACTGTTTTATGCAGTTTTACAAAACAATTTCTGGGTACTTCCACAAGCAGTTGATCATGCTACAAGCCAGCTACTTGGCTTGGTATAGTTGAGATAGACCCCAAAATTCATTACTGCTATATTACACCTCTGCTGGTCTATCAATCAACAAAAGACAAAAACTGCTACACATAATATCCTGTTATTTCTCTGTGGTTACGATGTAAAGAGTGACATAAACAAGGTGTCCAAGTATTGGTACATGTTTAGGGACACATTTGTCAATAGATCATGTCTCTTAGTAACCTCATGCATGATCTTTATTACTGTATTGACCTGAATGCAAGATGCCCCATTTTCAAGACTAAGTCTTGAAAAAGGACTTACAACTTGGATTAAATTAGATTTATTGAATTTTTACTCGCAAAATTTTTATTGCGCTTACAGTAACTTTACCAGGGGTCCCACACATCTTGGATAAACTTGAAAATAGTTGACCAATTTTCCAGTCGTGGAAATCACATGGAAAATGAGAGAAAAACAAAAAAATTCAATGTTCTTTTTTTCCCTGCAGCTTGCAATTAAGTGCAAGGCGATCTGTCAGAGCTGCCGAAAAAACAATCACCTGTTCCATTCTGGCACACACGCAAATGCACACACACACACAGACACACTCTCACACACACACACACACAAGTTCACGTCGATCTCCCAAGTTCTCGAGTCATCATGCCCTCAACTTGGTGTTGTCATGTTTTCAACATAGCTTATTAAACTAAAGACAGCAAATAGCCAACAGATTGCGAAGCTTCTTTGACTGATTTTGATTGACAAAGAAAACAGGAAATATTTGTTACTTCACATTTGAGGCGAATTATCCAGAAAAGGCAAAGGATCACATCAAGCCCGTGGCTACTGTATGCAAGTGACGCTACAAATCAAGCTTGTGAGTTTTCCCCATCACTACTTGCTACTTTCTTTTACCTGCAAAGGTTTATGGTTACTGATTCAATTCTGACAAAGAACAATGGTTTAAAATGTCTGTTTGGCATTGTTGAGAGAGTTTGATAATAATGATTGTGAAGCTGTGATCAAAACACCAGCAAAGCACTAGTTGATAGTGCTGTTTACTTTGTTAGAAGTGTCTCTTCAAATGTAATGCTTCATTGTTAAGGTTAAATGCGGAGGCCTCTGTTAAATTTACTCAAAACGTGCCAATTTATGGGGGGGAAAAACAATGCCAGTGATCTGTTATGCACGTCATTTTAATGTGTGTGATGTTTGATTTCAATGAAATTCTTCTCATCTTCTCTTGCAGATCGCCAGGATTCGCGCAGCCATAGCTCTAGACGCAGCTCACCCGACTCTGAGAGGCAGGCCAGGTCCCGGTCACGTGCCGGCTCCTATGACAGCCGAGAGCGCGAGAGGGATCAGTTTGAACGAGACAGAAAGGACACCCGTCCCCAGCAGCAGCAGCAACAGCCCCTTCTCCTTCAACAGCCCCCGCAACAGCAGAGAGACTGGGAGCCAGAGGTCAGAGACTGGCCTAGTAGGGGGCGTGAACCCCTATTGATACGTCCTGGTCGCGAACCTCTCCTGAGGGACAGAGAGCGTCTGCTCCCCGAGGGGCTCATACAGCAGCACGAACGGGAACGGGAGAGGGAACGAGAGAGAGACAGGGAGCGGGAGAGAGACATCAGAGGTGAACGAGGTGTGGATCGAGAGAGGGATAGGATGGTTATGATGGACATTCCGCCTCATGGGGACCCCAGGGCTCCAGGACGAGTTGACCTGAGGGGAGAAATGAGAGGAGACCTGCGAGGCGAGATGATAATGAGGCAGGACAGGAGCGACTATGAACCTTTGCTGCCAAGAGAGGCCTTCAGCCCACCAGAGCTGGAGAAACCAAGCAACAGTCACCACCTGGTGGGAGATCAGAAGGAGATGGAGAAGACGGAAAGCATTGATGGTAAGGAGACAGAACTCATGTTTGTTCATGTAAATGGGTTCACGTGGCCATAAAAATCATTGAATAAGTTGTGAAAGTTAGAAATTGTGTCCAGGACTTAAAAAGAAACGAACACAAACCATTTTCAAACACTGTTTTAATTGGTGATAACTGTGGTGACAAAATATTTCATATGAACTGTTAATGATTTATAATTCCATAGCCTGTAATTGGATGACAGAAGGGGCTTTGGCCAATCACTGGTGTCAGTTTGTGTCTCCATAATAATGTAGTCTCAGAATGTACAGAATGTATGAAGAAGATGATGCTCTCTGCAAATTGGGCCTAAAGAAGGGGCAACAATGTGAACATAAACATTCTCATCAGACACATTTAATCTTAATGTGAAGGTTTCCTTATCAAACTTCAAATCAAATTAAGATGCACTTGTGACATGCATTATGTTGTCTGCATTGTTCAAACATGTCTTCAGTGCCACATCTTATTTTTGGAACAGTGGAATTTTAGTTGGATAAAGTTGTTGGTCAAAGTGTGTATTAAATTTTTTGGACTGGAAAAGGAACTAGACTGTAGTGCATTCAGAGATCTTGCATCACATTAGACACAACACAATGTCACTCCGCAGATGAAATGATAATTAGACATGTTAGTTGTGTGTGTATAAATAAAAGATAACATTAAACAAATTTAAAGGTATGTGTATTTTCCTCTGTTCACAGGAGAGGATGATGGGAAGGAGGATGATGGTCAGTCAGTGGCATCTGTTGGCGAAGAGTACGAACCAATCAGTGATGATGAGCTGGACGAGATTTTGGCCGACAGCCAGAAGAAAGAAGATCAGCAAGAAGAAGAGAAAATTACAGGTACTCGTATTTGGCAAATGTTATTACCTTTAATCCTGACATTGATATGCTGTCCCGTTGCAGTATGGACTGGATCCCAGTCTAAACATCCCTTCATGATTGGTCATTTTGATGTGAAACAAAGCTAAATAAGAGATTATAGTAATTTGACATTTGTGGATCTAAAACCGATTCATTGATCAAAATTTGGTACAGAGACCAGTTAGTGATTTTTCAACACTTCCTGATTGGGTCAGCTTGAACTGAAGTGCTGCTCGGACAACCACACAAATCTCACCAGCTCAAGCTGATAATGCCTACATTTTTACATTTAAATTTAGAAATTATAAGCCCATACAGTGCTTGGATTTGCTCGCAATTTGTCTTCCACAATGCAACGGGAAACGTTATAAACGTGAACAAATTTCCCTCTTCCCCTGATAAAATTAGACAACTGAGAGCTCAAAAATCGCACTGTATACATACAACACCTGTATACATGCTTTAGATCTCTGACCAAAATTTGACGATGACTTTAAAAAAATCTTTGCTCACTTATGTTGTTTACTTGAGGGACAAAAATATTATTGCTTATTTACTAATGTATGTAATAGGGCCGGGTTTAAAAAATCCATTTTCCGATTTATATTGATGTTCATCTGAAAGATTGATTCATAAAATCCTTAGATCGATCTTTTAATATATGCTATCCTATGTGGGAGGTGCGGTATGTGCGGTACCCTGCACATAACAATGGGTTTCCGAGCAGTGCACAGCACTCAGTGTAAGGTACAGCACACGGCATGAAGTTCTGTGCAAACTGCAGGCGGGGTTTACAGATTGGGCCAGTGAAGATGATGTATTGATTGAACTTTGTGCGATGCACTCTGTGACGTATTGAGCACAAATCTTTGCGGCGCGCGCCAATTTGCTCATTGCAGTGATAAATCGCAGTTGCACAAGGTACGGCGCACACATGAATGGGTTTCAGAGCAGCACACACCGCGTCATATGTAAAATGGCCCTTAGACTTGCTAGACACGTGAGAGACAGGTGAACCACAACTTGACAGAAGCTGCTCTACTTAGTGCTCCGTCAGGTCTGAGGGCAGATGTCTGGTAGTATTTTGGATTTTAAAAATATGATGACAGAGAACAGCTGGGCAAAAGCAAAGCGAAAAGCAAGATGTGCAAAATATAGGTAAAGTATTGCGTCAATACCACAAATCTCCGAAAACATTCAACCAGACATCACCAAGAAACGCTATCAGGAAAAAACGTCCGGGCCCAACCAGTTAGATTTGCCCTGCAGATATTTTTGTGTTCTTTCACAGTACTGTACTGTAGAGTTGCACTGTTGACTTCTCTAGTGTGCAGGTCATGTTAAATAAAAAGTGCAGTAATGTAACTGCTTTGGGGTCATTTTTTATGTAAACATAAGCATTTTTAGTAACACATCAGGTTAGAGGGTTCCATCTTTGTACAATTTGCAGCATTAGTTCTGTGAAAATTTCTTTCATAACCAAGCAAAATTGGTATTGAAACTGAAATATCTCTAAATTAATTGATATCGATTCGAATCGTTTTAGGACTTTGTAAATCAGAATTGAATCGATCGAGGAAATCAGTAGCGATACCCAGCCCTATTATGTAATTTGCTCTTCTGTTATCGTGTGTGTTATCAGGACCTCTGGATGTGATTGACGTTGATTGGTCCAGCCTGATGCCCAAACAAAAGCAGGAGCCCCGTGCAGCAGGTGCAGCATTGCTCCGGTTCACCCCTGGAGCCGTGCTCCTCCGGGCGGGTATTTCCAAACGACTTGCTGGGCCTGACCTGCTGGAGCAGGTCAGAGAGGTGTGCAAGGTCGAGCTAGATGACCCCAAAGGTGAGAGACTGGATTTAAAGTGATAATCCTTAATCGGTGTTTCCTGTGTGTAGAAAATGTCATAGGTCCGTTGACAGGCCAGTAAAGGGGTGGGATGCACACGAAATTGATTTATTCTTATTATTGTTATTTATTTTTGGTTGTTTTTTCCATGTAAATGACTTAAAGTTAAGTGATGCTTATTATTACTTAGGTTGACTTAAGAAATTGCATTTATAGCAAACAAATAGCTTTATAAGCAATTACTTCACACTAGAAGAAGTTAAAGCAAACAACAGAAATATTCGTAGGTTAAGTAAGGTGACTTAAAAAATATGTAGTTCAAAACATAAAAATATATAAGTAGATTAAATTCACATAATGGAAAGTATTAACACAAAGTCCATGAATCATTGCTGCACTTCATTTTTCTTGGCTTGGATTAAAATTTCACCATGAAATTGTGATATGTACCAACGATACTTGCACCCACCCATTCAAAATATTTTGTTGTCTTTCCTCTGCTTTTCTGTTCTTAAAATGCGCCATGCTCAGTCCACAAAAGAAACATTGCCATCTTGATCCGAATATAAGACACCTCCTTCTAAGATAAATCTTTTTGGATAAAGAGCAGAGCTGTGACTGTCATGTGATGTTGTGTTATGTTACTGTTTATAGGAAGCAGCCAGCAAGTAGAGGTTGGAAAGACAGAGATCTGAATGAGGGTGTCGACAAAGAACCAGGCTGACCCGCATTTTAGAAGAGCACAGATGTGCCCAAATGCAATAGACTTTTTCCCAAATGAATGCATGTTTGGCATGTAAACGCACCAGTAGCTATTACAACTAAAACGCAGTGGAAAATTGGTGGTATAGTTAGAGTATTACTTTAATTGGATAGGGAAATTTCATTTGTTATATTGAACACTTGAACATTAATAACTTTCACATTTTGTTTTTCTAACAGATGCTGACAAGCTGTTTGAGCACGACCTGGGAGCTCTAAATATGGCGGCTCTGAATCGGCGGGTGGAGAGAGCTGGTCTGCTCAGCAACCTGGGGCCCTGCTGTAAGGCCCTGTGTGCCCGCCGGGATTTTGCCATCAGACGGCAGCTGCTCAAAAATGACAAGGTGTTTGTCCTCCCGTTACAAGTAAAAATACATTTACAACTTCAGGAAATACAATATATTAAGGATAATTTTTGTAAGAATACCAGATTACAGTAATGCCACCATAAATAAATTATATCTGACACTCATTCATAAAGCATACACGTCATATGGTATGGCTGGGATCAAAATCAAATCTGTATGTTAATGAGTGGTATTTAAGAGCTTTGCATTATACCACATCCCATGGTGTCTGTATCTCTATACTCACCCTCTTTGTACTCTTTCCTCCTGTACTATCCCTCTCTCTCTGCAGTCTCTCCCTCTGTACTCTGTCCCCCCTCCCTCTCTTAAATACTTTAATAAACCTGACGCTGTGTTCTATCAGTTACTCCCATTATGTTTCACTCTTAACTGTCTTTTCCACAGTTCAATACACTGTGTTTCAATGCTCCCTTCTCTTCTTCAGGGTTTAACCAAGCAGTACCTCACCACACCTGTGGTGGACAACGAGCTGCTGCAGATGAGTATGCGTCTCTTTAGGAGGACCATGGCTGGACAGGCATCGGGCCCAGAGAGGTCTGACAGTGGCTCAGCGTCAGCAGCAGAGGTTGATGCAGGCAGCAGCAGTAAACTGAGCACAGCCCAGGCTGAGTTGTGCGTGTCCTGAGACAAACAGGCTTAGTGAGTAAAATGCATGAAGCTGAGCCTTAACATCCTCTAGCTCCTTGCTCTCCCTGACCCTGTCCCCTTTCATACAGCCATAGGTTTTAATCATCTGAGGAAAAAAAATCAAAACAGAGCAAAGATTCCTGTCATGATTCACAGGTTTTGTGGGATCGTGCCATAGACTACCAGACACTCTACTCTGTGTAGATGCCTCGTGTGTGTGTTTGTGAGGGGAATGAACCACATGCAGGAGAGACATAAAACTGACTCAAAAGTTGTTGTTTGTTTTTTTTGTGTATTACAATGTTTTAGAAATGCTTTTCAATTGTCACTTTCTGCTACGAGTTCAAAAGGCTGTTTTGTTTCCTTCTTTTGCGCATTGGTTGCTAAATCTGTGCATTAAAATTGTTAGATGTTGATTTTTGTAACTGTCTTTTGCTTTGTATGATCATGTGACACTCAGTGATCACAGTTTGTGTTTACACCAATTTTCAAAATATCCACAAACCAGATATGCACTGAAACATTCTTGCAGGGATTTGAACAAATGTTTCCCACGAGTAAGCACTGTTCAAACTATTCCTTTCTTGGAGTGTTGTTTGTTAAGAAACGTCAGTGCATGGCCATGTTACTGACAACTCCTGTCTTGTCAAATGGTTTGACAATGTCTCCCCGAAAAGAACTGAACTTGAGATCGTGGAATTGCTGTCCCTGTGCATCACCAGCTTGGAGCCGAATTGTGTCACAAGAGAATACAACAGACACCAGAGTGCTGGTGAGAGATGAACATGACTTAAAATGAGAAGTAACTTGTGGTTTGACTGCTCAGAGTGGCAAAAAAAGACACACAAGTGGATAACCTATACTGACCTATACTGAAGGAACGGGCAGACTGCAGTACTGTACTGATCAGCCTAAGGAACAGAATTAATATGAGTAAATATGGATCATTATTCTCATTTCTGGAGGCAACATGACATTCCCTACCGTTCATGCAGTTGTGACTTTTGACAGCTTGGGCTCTAACACAGCAGCCCAGTCTTTAGTTTGACTTCCAACATTTATGATAAATGTGAAAATGTTTTTGTCAATTTGGTTTCCCGCTATATATATTTTTTTACTGTGAAATAAAAGAAGGCCCTTTTGAAATTGTAATGGGAGTTTTTAGCAAAATGGAAAACGGTAGGACTCTGAAGGAAGTAAACAATTATATTAGCAAATTATAGTTGTAACATGAGCTGTGGTAAGAGGCTGCTAGATGCTCCAGAATGTGGTCTTTTACGGTAAGTCTTAAATTGGAAATATAATCACCTAAAACACTGTTATATTCCTCGCAGGAAACAATGACTTATAATAGAAAATAAGGCAACAATTACTTTTCTTTCCCTTAGCGTATACAAAAAGTCTAATGAAAGGAAAAGTTAAAGTGCATTTGCAGCAACTGAACTGTTTAAAGATAATTTTTCACTTTGAACAGATTTTTTTTGTAAATAAAAACTTAATATTCAGTTTGATGTTGCCTGGGATATATGTTTTTGAAAAATAAACTGATTTCCTGCATCATTTTGTAAAAACCACTTGTGAATAATTATTGTTATTTTACTACGAAGAGAAAGTATTTGAATAATTCATACAATTCATAGGTGAAATACCTTCCATTAAAAAATTCACATTTTGATTTCATGCATTACTGTGGAGGTGAAGCGAAGTATTCTTCATTAAAGCACAATTTTTGGGTGCGATAGACCATTTGGCCTGTGATGTTTACTTCTGTCCTGACCTGTACTGTCAGCTCCACCTCAGATGCTCCCACCCCCACCCATTCCTCCTTCTGGACGATCTCGGCTATGCTTTGGACTCAACCCACAGTTAATAGTTCTGGTGATCACCTAGTGATCAGAGGGTTTCCAATTCAATCCCCTGCTTCTCCATGTCAAAGATCCCTGAGCAATACCCAAACCTCAATCCCTAACAATAACCTCCTGACAAGCAAGCAAGCCTTGCATGGTTACCTCAACTGTCAGTGTATGAATGGATGAATGTGAGGCAGACCTTGAAAATGCTTTGAGTAGTCTCCAGTCTGGACTCAATTTACACATACACACCTTGCATTATTTGCCAGTATTGTTACATTTATTAAATGTAAGAGAATATCTTTAAAATCCCAGGGTTCTAAAAAAATCCTTGCATGTCAAAGTTTTCTGATAGTGTGTCTCGATGAATTGTTTAGGGGGAAGTTTTTTGTTACATGTTAAGTTTTTTTGAGCTTTGTTTCCTTGCATGTGAAGATTTTTTGGGAGTGTCTCTCTTACCTGATATGTTCACTTTTTGAGGAATTTGGGGTGTGCAGAGATCTCCGTACATGTTAATGTTCTTCAGGGAGTTTGTCCTTACATTTTTTGTGAGCCTGTCAAGATGTTTCAGACTTCTTAGTTTGATATTGGGCCACAAATGATCTTGACTTATATCAAAGAAATGTGGTTCTTATATCAAATTATGGTGACTGGGGTTACCACTTTCAATGCCATAAAATATAGGAAAAATGCATAACTTAGTCTTGGTCAGTCTTGGTGACCAAGATAGCAATAGCAACGACTTGCAGTCTCACAGCACACAGTCGTCCCTTATGCTAAATACCACTTACTTAAATCTTATCCACTCAAAACAATGTACATGAAAACGAATAACAATGAAACGAAAGGTAGGAAAGCTCAGACAAATTGCATTATATTGTTAAATAATGTGTTACGAAGGTGGTCAATGGACCAAAATAGGTTTAAAACAATTTATCTAATAAGATGCGGAACCATGCGAACAGGTTTGTTGCTGTAGAACATTATGTAAAACGGAGTGCTTGCTTATACCCACAATCCGTAGCGGCACTTCCGTCCTTCCGACTTCCGCTTCAACTTTGAGCCGAAGTGAGTAGAATTTATCTCGAAATTTTTTTCTACAATCTGACTCCATCGTGCCTTTTTATGATAAAGTTGACTCCATATTCTATGCAAACATATTTATCGTTACTACGGTGACGCTTGAGTGTGATTATTAATGCGGATGGACGCATTTAACGACGTTAAAGTCGAACGTAGCGGCTGGAATAAGCCCTGTGCATCCGGCAGCAACCTAGCTACACGCTGTGGCTTTCCTCTGTTAGCTTCACGAGAATAGCTTCTTATTTTTGCCTCTTATGTAATTGAATTCATTCGACTTTTTATATATATTTATGTGTGTGTTTATACACATGTTCATATATCGTCAGGTTAGCTAAGGCTCAAGAACCAGGTGAAAATGTTGACGCTATCTCCAATTTTATGCTCCACGTCCACATGAATGTTTTTATAACGACTGAGTGTGTTTCATTTGCGCCCGTTTTATCTTCAGATGGCCCCTACCAAGAAAGGAGAGAAGAAAAAGGGGCGTTCAGCCATCAACGAAGTGGTGACCCGAGAGTACACCATCAACATCCATAAACGCATCCATGGAGTGTGAGTAATGCAAAATTTCACCTCTGGGACGTATCTCGGAGTTAAATGTTGCATTAAACCCTAAAATATAACATCTCTTTATTCCTATACGCTGTTTGTGGTATACGCACTGATTAATTAAAGTGGGCTAAATTACCAATTCAGCAATTTAGCAGTAAGGGGCTTTTGAAGTTGGAAACGTTGAGTTTTCTTAAAGATGAAAAATGTCCCACCGTGGCCTGACTAAACAAAAATGGGTGCACTAATAAAGGGTGGAAAAACATGGGGGGTCGTTAATTGTTTGGCTATTGTCACTAGTAAAGAAGGGAAAGGTGCAGATTGATTTGATGTATTAAAACACCATTAAGGTTGTCATCAACCAATGTCTTTCCTGATTAGAGATGTAACAGTATGAAAATTTCAATTCTGACTGCTGAAATAACCTAATATGTTGGCTGCGTGGCTAAGCTATGCAGTGTTAGTTAGGACGTCTGTTGCAAACTCGCAAAGCATAATGGCACAGAAAGAGAACAATGTGTAACTATGTGTTTTTACACTTGAAAGCTCCAGTTTACATCATTTTCAGGCCATCGGCGAACCAGTCAAACCAAGAGATTTTCTCTCTTAAGTCCCCTTGTCATGTGAACTTGTATATGCTGAAAGGCTGTGGGTGGCGGTCACAAAAAATTAGACATGAGATTCCAACTGTTGCTGCTTTTGCTGCACGTTCTGGAGTCGGGATTACCATCTTCAGTCAAGTTTCCCTCAGCTCTATTATACAACCCAAAATACGACCTCACTTTGGACTCGGTCTTCTTTGACTGTTTGAAAGTCCCAAGCGCTGCTGTCACTGCTTTCTTTCTGCCTCTTTTCCCCAAACAAATCAATGTTGAATATGGCTGAAAGCCTGCTAGACAGTCTTTACTGTGAGTTTTTCAACGTTTAGTAATTGAACACTTTTATAGGGCAGCATGGTGCCTTAGTGGTTAGCACTGTTGCCTTATAGCAAGATGGAGTCGGTCCCAGGGTGCTAGTGTTTGTGTTTGCATGTGCGTGACTGCTTTGGATAGTTAGGATCGGTTAAATGCAGCGAAATACTGTTCTTTCTTTCTTATAGACGTGCTCTTCACCTCATTTGAAATGCGATTCATCATGGGATATAAGCTATGTTTTATTGGTCGTGTGCTATATTTTATTGGCCATGTGTGCAATTCTCCCTACATTAAACTTTTTTGCATTTGGCTCTTTTCAGGGGTTTCAAAAGGAGAGCGCCACGCGCCATCAATGAGATCCGCAAGTTTGCCATGAAGGAGATGGGAACTCCCGATGTCCGCATTGACACTCGCCTCAACAAGGCAGTGTGGAGCAAGGGTGTGAGGTGAGGACATGATCGCATGCAAAGTATTTTTGCTGATAAATATTTGGCTTCATTCTAGGTGAATTCATGATGGCTCTGTCAGTACATGTAGTTAAATGTTGAATATTACATGCATTAATGCTTGAATGGCTGATAGGAAATCTGTGAAACAAGGTTTTACATGTAGATTTGGAAAATTGTGTTGCGCAGTGAGTTAGGGGAACATTTCAAATCCCATGCTTTGTTTTGATCATAATTAATGCAAGTATTTACAAATGTGGGGACTTAATTACAAACTCCAAGCTAGGATCTCAGTCCAGAAGTATGTTGTGAAATTTAAATTTGCCGAATGATGCATGTATGTAGATGCTTTCTTTGGGGATATTAGAAGTTTGTTAACATAGTAGTTTGCAACAAAATAGAAGGCTGTGTTTTTTAGTCATCATGACTTTTGTATGTGCAGGAATGTGCCGTACCGGTTGCGTGTGCGGCTATCCAGAAAGCGTAATGAGGACGAGGACTCTCCCAATAAACTTTACACTCTTGTCACTTATGTCCCTGTCACTACATGCAAGGGTGAGCATTGACGTCTTCAATTTAAACCTCTCGCTAAGCTACAGATGAAATTTGTCTAATGTGACTTTCCTATTTTTTGTCCTACAGGCCTGCAGACAGTTAATGTGGATGAGAACTAAATGTTGTCTCTGCAAGTGAAATAAAAGAAATCAACAAACTTGTTTGTCTTGTTTTGATATCTTTGATTTGGTTTTCCACAGAAGGCTTCTGAATTTGAGTTGCACAAGCTTCAATGTCAGTGTGTCGGATGATAATCACTTTTACAGCAAAGGGAGTTCATGTTTTAGTCTGTTGCTCGTCGGATGCAATGGAAATTGATAATGAAGTGATTCTAGTGTGCACCTGAAGAAATTTAGACTTATGGTAATATCAATGACTTGGCATCATCTCAACTTCACAGTGGTGCTTGCATGTTTTTGCCCTCTTCACTTCTATGTGGTCGTTCCATTAATGTGCCCACTCAGAACCAAATGACATCTAAGACACTTGTCTGATTTCTTCACTCAAAATGGGATTTTTGTCAAACAAGGAAAGAACTGTCCTGTAATCATTAAGTGAAATGTTAAGATTTTTTAAAGAATCACAGAGAGCAGACACGGGTGAAAACCTTAGCTCAACTTGATCCTTAAACCAGGACATCGGGACTTTAAGCTTATTGGATGCAGCTGACAAAAGTGGGCTTGATGTAGTTTGATATATGCCAATGAGTTAGATGTACGGGCTCTAGATAGATACAGTTACAGACAATATCCTCCAAGTACTATGTCCGTTGCAGTATTTTTTTTTCCTGTTAATAAGGACGTTGGTCCGAATTGTAACCGCAAAATATAATGAAAATCTGAAAAAATACCGAACATTCAAGTGCTCATCGGAAGAGGTCTATCGTCGATTTCAATGTGTTCGAGCCATCATTCACGTGCTTCTCAAAAGAGGCTGCCACAGCACCATTACGGTGTTTAGGTATGGATCTGTCTGAGGCGTTGCTATCGCAATAGTATGAGAATACAAACAAGATTTTATCGAAAAAAAAATGCAGAGCGACAAAATAACTGCGCACGTCGTGTTCTCTGCCTCTCACACAACACAACTTGTAAACTCACATATCAAACCGGAGTTCACAACTTGTTCGGTTACAAAATCAAAATTTTATTAGCTTCCAACATCACGCAAACTGTTTCTGAACTCATGTCAACGCAAGTTGGAAAACTTGCAGTGTAGCTATGCTGCCACCAGAGGGGGAAACACGTCTATGAGCAGCAGTCAGAGGTTCAAGAGTAGGGATGAGGAAGATGACACAATGGCTTCACCTAATATTTTACCGCGAGTTTGTGCAGCTGTGAAGGAGCTTTAAGCCAAGAAAAGGTGACATAGCATTTGATTGTTTGTGTGTTACATCACAACTTCAGCTGTGAAACAAACTAACATGGCGAATGTAATCGAGCTGCGCTATGGGACAGGTGTGGCTAGCTGGATGGCTAACTGACAAGTTAGCCTAAATGCTCGTTAGATATTAACATGAAAAGTATTTGACTACGGTAATAAGACAAACTAAACATTAAAATTCCCAGAAATATAATCATTATTTTCAGCGTTTTGTTAGGTGCCAGCCGTACATGACAGCTAATGACGCTAACTTCAGCTAACATATGGAGTAAGCTAATGACTGCTTAAATGGACCATGTTTTGAATTAAGCCCCATTTCATTGTACATACATAACGAGCCACACATCGATGCTGCATGGTTGTTAGTCGAGCAGGTGTCACCGTCTTTGTGCTTGCAGGTGGGAGCGCTCGGTATTTCCATGGCCGCCGGCTAATGCTCGGAGCGATGCGGCACCACTGGCTGCTCCTCGGGGCTTGCGGCTGGGTGCTGCTCGTCCTCATGTTCGCCAGCAAGTTTATCAGCTTCAGAGCCGTGGATGGTAAGATGGTGTACGTGTGGTGATGGCTGGCTGGGTGGAGGCGATGAAGGACGAAATGTGTTCAGCTTGCTGTGATTGTCTCTTCAGATTATGGGGAACGGGTCGGTGCTCAGAGCTGGACAGTACCTGGAACCAAGGGGGTTCAAGCCGCTTCCCGGTCCAAACCGGGAAAAACAACTTCAAGGCCGTCAGAGCAGGTGAATTATGGCTCACTGGTTGAAGCGTTCACCACGTAACGAAGCGTTCGATTCCCATCACTATGATCCATATCCTTCCTGTCCGTCTCTCTCCTTTAAATGTTGCAAAACGATAATCTATATATTATACCACTTTTCCATATTATTAATAAATTGTGTCCGACCTCTCCCAGGTAAATGATTCAGGCAGTCCTATGTTAACTAATGTGGTGGGCTCTTAGTGACGTGTAAGAAAGTTTTAGGACACTACTCCGGCTATGAGTTTGTAAGTTTGCAAAGGCAAACATTTTTCTCTGTTAAATGTATCAACCAGATAGACCCATCTAAAAATGTTGGTAGCAGGTGGCTAAGGTGCATTGATGTTATTGTGGGGACTAAATACCTTACATTTACAATTGACTGATTTTTGCAACCGTTAAAAATAAGACGTATGTCGTTTCCATTGGTGTTGTATTTGTGTTTCAGCCTTCGGTGGCTCCTACATCGACGGAATGGCAGTTAGTGGCAGAGAAGCGAGTGGAGCTTCTATCAGCTGTGTGTAAGGACAACACACTCAAGAATCTGACACAAGTCTACATCAACAAGTTTGTCTTGGATCGCATATTTGTCTGCGACAAGCACAAGATCTTGTTCTGCCAGACTCCCAAAGTTGGCAACACACAGTGGAAAAAGGTCCTAATTGTGCTCAACGGTAAGTGAATAACTGACTCCCAGGTCCCTGGACCTTTGCATGTTTCTTTGTTCTCCCTGTGTTTGTGTGATTTCCTCCCACCTCCAAAGACTTGCAGCTTAGCTTAGGTGAGGTGGAGTATCTAATTTCATCATTTGTGTGAATGGGAGTATGATTGAGTTGTCTGTATCTGTGTCAGCCCTTCAATAGACTGGCGACCTATTCAGGGTGTATCCTGCCTTTCGCCCACTGACCGCTAGTATAGGCTCTAGCCCCACCGGAACCCTGACATGGATAAATGGTATAGATTATGGATGGATGGATGAGAATTTCTGACTTTAATATCAGAATTCTGAGAAAACATATTCACCCCCCCAAAATACTGACTTTTTGCATGGTTCTTGACTGACTTGTGTCTTGTGGTCAGGAGCGTACTCCAGTGTGGAAGAGATCCCAGAGAACCTGGTTCATGACCACGACAAGAATGGCCTGCCACGCCTCTCATCACTGACACCGCAGGAAATCACTCACAGGTAAGAAGCGTAATGGAATTAATACAAGGCTGTTTGAGGAATCGGATCAGGACCAAGTGACAGGATGCCCTGGTAGTAGAAATGTTTTTCTTGAAGGGCCAAAATTGAATCCCTTGAGGTACAAACAATGGCTGCATCACAATTCACCGACTTCACACTTTCATGGTTTGCGTGAGCACAAGAACAAGCTGTTCAAAATAGTAAACAACGGCCATGTCCTTCCATTTCCATTCACTTTTAAAGATGACAATTAAATACAAATAAATTGTTATTTTACCTCAAGTTTTATGTGTTAATAATTTGCTGATTGATTAATTTGCACTTATAAAGTCTTAATGTTCCTCAACAGGTTAAACTCTTACTTCAAGTTTTTCATTGTGAGAGATCCATTCGAGCGCCTCGTTTCTGCATTCAAGGACAAGTTTGTGAAGAACCCACGCTTTGAGCCGTGGTACAAGCACAACATTGCTCCGTCTATCATCCGCAAGTACCGCAAAATTCACCGTGACAGTGACCTCTCCAGCACTGGTCTGCGCTTTGAGGACTTTGTTCGTTACCTGGGTGACACAGAAGGCCGTCGCCATATGGACCAGCAGTTTGGTGAGCACATCATCCACTGGGTGACTTACGCAGAATTGTGCTCTCCCTGTAAAATCCACTACAATGTGGTGGGCCACCATGAGACTCTGGAGCAGGATGCGCCTTACATCCTTAAAGCCGCAGGCATTGATCAGCTGGTGTCCTACCCTGCCATACCTCCTGGCATCACCCGCTACAACAGAACCAAGGTGGAACAGTACTTCTCAGGCATCAGCAAGAGAGACATAAGGCGGCTCTACGCACGTTACCAGGGTGACTTCAACTTGTTTGGTTACCCCAGCCCAGACTTTCTACTAAACTAAACCTGTAAGGGTTTTCAAAATGCCGCTCTGCCATAGAACTTTTTACAGCAACGTTTCTCCTTTAGGAGCCTCTGTCACAGTAACTGACTGATCATTGCTGCCTAGGTCGTATTTAGATCAACTATTTAGATCAACAAAGGTTTTACATACATTTATTTAACAATAAGAGATAACCGTTAAATGGGGAGTAAAACAAGCTGTGGGTTTGACCCTAAGCTGTGTCTCATCTAATGGGACGCGTCCCTGTAGTCCTGGGCAGGCCATGTCGTTCTGCTGGATTCACATGTTGACAGTAACACCGCTGGCTGTGCCGCAGACTCGAGAGGAAATCTTCTGTCGAAAGTCAACATTTCCATACATTTTCCCTCTTGCCACACCTGCAAAGCCAAACTGGTTGTTGACTTGAACAAAGATGGCTTCTGAGTGATTTGATGTTTTGCAGAAGAAATGATGGTTCTTATCCTGCCGTGATCACTACTTATCTTCCACCACCATCTACCACTGCTGCAGCAGAGAAATTACAATTTCTACGGCTGTTCTATAGCATCAATATGTGAATTTAGCATAACTGACGTAAACGGGCTGTGGATGAGTTTTGTTTACATTGAATATAAAGTCTGAATATATCACCACCATTATTGTTTTAGTTTGATCGCAATGGGTTGTGGAAAATGCTGGGAAGGATTCACTGCCTGGCCGAGGTTTCTTTCGTAGGTGAGTCACGTGCGTGTTGTCAAGATTTGAATACTGAGTGACATTAGCCTGACAATGAACCAAGGTGAAAAACATAAGCATGTGAATTCAGACCTAAGCATTCTCACAGCATCACATAGGAAGCAGAAATCAAACATTAATTAGATCTAGGACGTCCATGGAAGTGGATCAAATCTCAAATGAAGGGAATCAGATTTGCTTTGTGCACACCGATCTGAAAAATGAAATCTGAGTCACATGGAGGAAAAACAATGTTAGTGAAGCTGTAGCTCGCAATGTGGAAGTAGCTTTAGAGGAAGGTTAAGACAATTTGTATCAATGCTGCCTAAACCTTTTGATCATAAGAATGATGGGCAACATCCAAACATTTGTCAGTGGTGAAATGTGTTTGTTTTAATTAATGCAAGTTAACTTTTCAAATGATACATCAGTGATCTTATCAAATGTCATGATTTTCAGGTAATTGGCATCCAAATTGGGTCAGTGACATTTAAAAAAAAATTGTGTATATTTGTGGTTCTCTTCCTAGGTCTGAAGGTCTTAAAATGAACCCTTTCAGATCCAGGTTATTTGTTCAACAGCAAAAAGTAGAGTTTCTCACCTTAACATATCTCGTGGATTCCCACATAGACCTATGACGCTATAACAATGTTAATGTTTTTAAGATTTAAGATTTATTAGATTTTCTTTGGCCACTATTTTTTTCTTTGGACATTCCACGTGTCTATCTCCATGACATGCTTCATGTTATGATGTTATGTTACATTGCTCGAGAAGGCACCAGGAAGTTGTTATATTATAGAAATCCATGAAAACATAGCCTTCAGTTAGTAATACTCGATGCGGATCTTTTGTTCAGATCCAGTCCTTTTTACCTAACTGTTCACATTCATCCTTGTAAGTGATCCATATTTGTCATCAGAATGAATGGACATCTGCCTCAAACCTTCCTGCATGCACACATGACCAAAAGGGCCATGGCTGTAGCAATAAGTCATAGCAAAACATGTCTTGTTTGTGCAACAAACCATTGGAATTGCATCAAAATATGTTGTATCCGTCTTCGGCCATTTGATATACATCAATCAATATCTGCGCCATTCTGATACATTACTAGTCCCCAAAAGCTAATTAGTTGTTGGACTTTTTCCTTCCGTCTTCCATTGGCTGGTCTTTTCCATTTTGCTAGCATCTGTTCCTGACACGAATTACAACATCAAGGATCAGTGACTCCGCAGTGAGGAGCACAATGTAAAAAAAGACCAGAAATCAGATCTGACCATTCCATTCCCATTGGGGACTCATGAACACAGATCAGATCCAGATCTCATCTACAGCCACATACTGAAATGGCCCAAACCTACAGACTTGGGAAGAGAACCACAAATATCTCCGAGATATTTGTTTTTCTGTAAAAAAAAAAAAAAAAATGTCAGTGACTCAGTTCAGACTTAAATGAGCTGAAAATCCTGACATTTTCTAATTCACCTTCATTTTTACATTTACTACCATCATTATTTGTGCATTACAAAGCTCATAAATCCTAGCGTCACCACAAATCTGAAAATGCATTAAAATTAAATGAACAGAGACACCCAGGTGGTTTAGCTTTGGCTGTCCCTGGTCTAGTTCATTCACTGACACGTTGTAGCATCTTCGTATGTCACTGTATTATTATTTAGTCAGCTTGTCACAGCAATATACTTTGAAGGACGTGGGCACTGGAATAGACAGGTAGTTTTTACTTTTAGAAGTGTAGTTTAAACCCTCTATCTGACATGTTTGTATTGTTTATATTTATATTACAGAACATTGACCTACTGACTGGTTGCATAAAAACACGTCTGAGTTGTAAAACTGTACTGAAGGTCATCATACAGCAATCAGACCTAAGAATAAAGTTCCATGATGGAGAAGACGTTGCTTTCTGTTTTTACATCACATTTGCTACATATATTTTCCTGCGTTACCACATACACATTGAACGTCTTAACTTTGTTTACTGATTTTACAAGTGACATACTTAACACTGCCACTTAAATTAATTCTATTAAAATGTTTTATCTGGACAACTGTTGTCTTTTAGGGGTGTGAATTTTTGGCCTCCAGGTAATTTGATAAGGATTATTTACATAATGATGTGATTCATCAGAAATCTCATGTTTTGATTTGGTTGAACTTAATCCAGCACAAAATTGTCATGTAAGTGATAACCCTCTGCCACTCTTTCACTTTTTGTCCTCCCAACTGATGTTTAATGGTAGTTGGCCGTAATAATAACGGGTTGGCGAACAACCACTACCATAATTCTATGCATAATGTCACTGTCACTGTAAAGTGATGTCATGCATTATCGTTTGTCAAACAAATCAATGTCGCAAGAGTAGGAACGCCTATGTTTTATCCTTGCTGCTGTGGTGTTTTGCAGCAAATTGTTAAAGTTTAATTGTTTTCCCAAAATGAGATACTTATCTCGATTTTGAGAAAATACGTTTTCTTAAGTTAAAGGAATCATTGTCTTGTTTCCCAAAGACTAAATCGATCATCGATGGCAGAAGAACAGGAATATACTGCAACTTTTTGTCACATTTCTGTTCAGTCGCAGGCTGAAATAGCTTGATGGATTTGAAAACATCAGGTACAATTGACTTCTCGATTAATAAATAAATATTATTGCACCTAATCAATTATTTGATAAACTGGCAAATGCTAAGACTGCATCTAAACTGGCGCTAAACTGAGCTTATTTTTCAGCATTCTTCACTGCGACAGTACTCAGTTGGGCAGAAATTCCAAAACTGAATCTCATACTTGCAGCTAAGACATTAACTCTGATGCTGCGCGGTAACTTTATTCTCCTGCTACTTTCGTTTTTGAGTAAACAAGCGGCCTTGAATTTGCAGTTATAAATAATCTCTCTTGTCTCTCTAACAGTCAGAAACAGACTCTGTTGGAGACAATTAGGGCACACACACATACGAATACCCACCTTTAATCTGTGCTATATTATCGACCCTGTGGCTGCGCTCTTTGCAGTCCCACCAAATGTCCACAAGGCGTCAGTCAAACACCTGAAATGTGCCTGTTTGCTGGACGCGCTGAATGATCGGACTAAATGCAACATTGACGGACATTAGTTTGACACTTGAACTGCAGGCATCATTTCCTGATCTCCGTGGCAAAAGCCAGTGCATTTATATCATGAGCGTCAGCTACGTTTTTAAGTAGGTTTACAGTTCTTAAGTGTCACTTTAATAGTTAAGACCTCAGTCGTAAATCCTTTAACACCTCCAGTTTGCCGTTTGATCCGGTTTGACCGGTTCATCGTGGGCTGTCAATGTTGTGTTAACGTTTATTTAGCCAACAACTGAATTTCGTGTAAATCTGTCGAGTAGAATACGATGGATTTTTGAAACTTGGCAGCTGAATGCTTTTCAAGTTACCTCGTTTTCCTATAACCTTTATGCTGCTGTTTGTTTGTAAACATGTGAGTTAAATTTCGTCATTAAGAGAAAAAGTCATAATTGGGGGACTGTTTGGTCTTAGCAGAGGTGTGTTGGCAGGAACCTGCGTGAGGAACGTGAGGAAATCAGCTATTTTGAATTTAGCTGTACAAACCTTCATTTCAAACAGTTGCAATAAGTTTCAAAGATTCCCTCTTTCTCTCTCTCTCCTCTCTATCAATCTCCCCCTCTCTTTCCCTCTCTCTTTCTCTCTCTCCTCACTTCTTTCACTCTAGTTATGTTGTGGTTGCATGTGTTGCTTTATTCTGCTGTATGTATTCACATCTCTCTCTCTCTCTGTGGATTTGAGATTCTCTTACTGGATCAGGTCTCAGTTGTTGTTTTTATGTTATTTTCCTTTGCTATTACATGTCTCATCTCTAAATTATCCTTTGCTACAGCTCATATGTCACACCTGAGCATTGGAGGAGGGTGAATTTCCTGCTTTGAATTGCCTCTCCCAAGGTTTCTTCATTTTTTCCTTACACATTCAGATTTTTGTGGTTTCTCCTTTTTGTTAATTTTTTTTGGTGATTTTTTTCCTCACGTTAAATTTTTTGTGGAGCTTTTCCACACGAAAAGCTTTTTGGAGAGCTTTTTCTATATATGTAAAGGTTTTCGGGAAGTTTTCCCTTTGACATCCTAGAAGACTTATGCTGGCGCAGGAGCACTTGTTGTTCGGGTCTACAAAGACCAGTGACACTTTGGATTTGATATTGACCTAGAAATAAATTTTACTTGAGACGTGTTAGTGCTGACTTGGGACTTGGGGCCACGTCTGCATCCCCTTTATGTGTCCCAGCATCATTCCATGCACTGAGTCCGTTGTGTGTTGTTGATGAATCACTGTTTTTAATGTAAATGACTGATGGCTTTTTTTCCCTCTGCAGTAACACGCATAGCATCTCTCTCTGATTGCTCACTTTGCCACGCCCATGATTACCAATATCTACAGTGAAATCTCCAATGCGCATGTCCATGAGGATGCTGTGTGTGTGTGTGTGTGTGTGTGTGTGTGTGTGTGTGTGTGTGTGTGTGTGTGTGTTTGCGTGTGAGGGGGTCCACAAAGCTCTGTTTACGTCTCTTCTGCTTCACACCTGGATGAACATTGTAACACAGACTGTCTGTTTGTATTAATGAGAGAAAATCGGTGTTCTGGTGGTTATTTTATATCATGTTTGTCCTCTGGAGGCCCAGCCCTTTTCTCTGTGTGTGAATGAGACCACCGGCTTCCTGTGTTTGTGCCATTTTCAATCGCAGCTGCGTCAAGCTAGACAGCAGCAGACAGGGGAAAATGGAACTATTTCCTTTCAAAGTAAAAAATTTGCAAGCCGGGATCTGCTTGTAAAGGCTGTGTGAATTTCGAAATGTATAATATTTTTTTAACAGCAACAACGATAATAATCATTACGATGACGACGACAACAACAACAATAATATAAAAATAATAATCATAATAATGATTGATATTTTTATTATTATTACTAGATTAAGATAAGACAATTCATCAAATGGAAATAACTCTGAACGAAATGATACACGATGAGGTCTTTTACACAGGATTAAAGCAGGAACTTTTTTTTCACAAAATTCTCCTTATTACAGAGGTGTTGAACATTGATTAATATGCATTTGCCAAAAATGCCGCCTAGACAACTTGGAGTTGTTACTTAGAATTGCAAAATAAAACTTATTTGTATACACCCATTGGTATTTACCTCCGCGTTTCAGGGGTATTAAATCAGAGTTATTCATTTAGTCATATGATACTACATAAACAAATTTTGATGCGATATTCGGGTAGACGACGTGGCCTTTATGTTGAAAGCCTTGACCGGATGTGAAGGTTTGCTCTGCGGCTTGACCGCTCACTCTGAGCGAACAGGCAGTCTACCACTGCTGCCACCTCAACATGGAGGAGCGACGAGCGAACGTTTTCTATTGAGGAGCGGATTCCAGAACCAGGAAAAGGCGCCGGGTTGTTTTCAATCGATCCTCCGAAGTCTCCGCAAATGATACAATCACAAAAACTATTAGCGGACGCGAAGGAAAAGTCGACATTTGCGTAAAAGATGGCGAACGACTCTCCAGCTAAAAGTCTGGTAGACATTGACCTGGCTTCATTGCGGGTGAGTCCTGCCTGTGTATTTTTGCTCTTTTCTACCTAAATAACATTTAACGAAGCGGAAGATAACTCAAAACCTTCTGGCAGAGCGAGACGAACAAGTTTATTGCGTTTTCTTCGAGGTTTTCCCACGTTTTGAGTGTGGAGAATCCAAAATGACCGCTGAGCCCCAGCGAGGTGTTGCCTGTGTCTGGTTTTTCTTTGTTCGGGATGCATTTGGCATGATGCGTGAACCAGGGCGCAACAGCTGGCTAAAAATGCACAGAAACACACATTTCCAACAACCATCAGCCTCACTTCTTATTTCCACTCAAATGAACGTGTGTCTTTGTCTTTTCAGGACCCAGCGGGGATATTTGAGTTGGTGGAGGTGGTTGGAAATGGCACCTATGGACAAGTATACAAGGTAGGTCTGAGGCGCAGTGCATGGCCTGTCCTGCTTCCACACTGATTTTCCTCCTTATCTAGTCCAAAGAGAAAGGAATTTCTGATGAAACGCTATATCTGCTGTGTATTCCCCTCAGTATGTCTCGCCCAGTTAGGTTGAAGGGAACAGAGAGAGGTCATAAGGATTTTTTTTTGTAAAATTGTGTTGCAATAGTTTGTTTTGGTGCCATTGTGTGCTTAACGTCATCGTATGCAAGTACAGTGTGAATCACTGAGCTCGCAGATTGATGCATCACCTGCATGACATCATCCAAAGGTGGGGAGGTGATGGAGAAACCAGATTTGTCTCCAGACAAATCCTCCTAGAGCCCTCCTAGCCTTGTTTTTCCGACTCTTTGTTTTGTGGCCCTGTTCCTGTACGAACTGATTCATATCGATCTGTACTGAGTGGTGGCCTGCTTCCATTTGCACTGCACTCAAAGCCGAACCAAGGCAAGCTGGAACCCAAATTTATGCTGGCCACTGCCTTCAATAGGGCCTCAGTTGCATAGCAATTGGTTCAAACATAGCAGGGTAGATAGCGGCTACATATTTAAAGGTCTGACATGACAGGCAAATCTGCCAAAACGGGATGGCAGACGATGTCCGGGTACCCATTGATACTTAGTTTGAAGACCAAAGTTTGGGTGATTTGGTGGCTTGATGCTCAGCAGGAAATTTATTTTTTGCTTTCCGAATCAATAAAAGCCAGTCTTCCATTCGTCATACATAGAATCCACCAAGCCGTTCAGTTTAGACCAATAATCTTTGAATTGTGGAACTGCTGAAATTGATCACACAGCTGGCAGTGTGCACTATGCGCTGATTGTTAAGTAGTGTGCTTCTGATGATTCACTGGCAGGGGAATAACTGCATTGACTGTGGCTCCTGAACTGTTTAGCTGTACCCTGACACAAAAAGTTCTGTATATAGATCCAGTTCCATTCAGTATTAGAGGAACCAAGGTACTGTCGAGAGAACTAGCCCACATTTCCACCAGTTTGCTGTGGCAGGGCTAGCAGAATAAACAATCATAATGTCGCCATGTTCCCTTTTTTCTGGTTCTTCCTAGGAACTAGCTTTTTGGGTTCAGAACTAATTTATCTTAGGTAGACATACTCAGAATGGTTCACCATTAGCTTTTTGATCAATTTCATGTGGGGATGAAGCAACAGCCAGTTGGTTCCCAGTTCTGAGTTGAATCGGGGACTGGCATAGGGAGCTGTAGAGCTTGTGACACAGACCACCAAGGCTTGACCCTGAATTATCAGCATTCTCACACGAACAAATTGTTTCGGAGCCCAAAAGGTTAGTTTAATCTGAAATAGGAACCATGATGACATCATGATTACGCGTCAGTTATTCCACCTTGGCAATGCTGCCTTGACAAATTGGTGTAAACGTATGCTGGCTTGTAGGCAACACCTTTCTACGAATACAGAATAGAACAATTTCTGGAACCGGAATTTTCTAGGTAGAAAGAAGGTGGGAGTCGGGAGGCCATTCCAGAAGTCCTCCTTGTCTTGATAATTCATCTGTATTTTTCATTTTTTTTCTTCAAAACAAATTTCATATCCTGTCTGAATCAGAGTTTTGCAGGTCAGTGTATGGGAATCCCACACTCTGGGCCATCTGCTTCTTGGTGTCATGTTTCCCTGTTGAAAATTAACATTGCGGCTGTTGAAAGATGTTGAAGGAAAGAGGAGGGAGTAAGTGCTCGTGATGAAGTCAAAGATGGGTTTATTTCAGTGGGGGGATAATGCTTTGAATCAGAGTCATCTGGCCTCAGTGTTGTAATGATGCTTTATGAAACCTTTATGTTAAGCAGATGGTGACTTTGCAAAGCAGAATCTAGACTGGGTCAGTCGTCACTGGCGGGTTGAGTCATTCTGACAGCCTGCAGTGCTCTACTGACCTGCATTCAATCCTCAAGTGCAGTGTTTTCCAGTCCTCCTCATAAATCCCAGCACTGCTGCATATTTCCCATATCTCCCTTCTCTATGCAGAGGCACTACATTTACAGACACACACAAATGCACACAGTTGCTTATTTGATTTTACTGCGATTATTGCACCACTTTTCAGTTGTGATTTCTACTGTGACTATTTTCTCATACTACGTTGGTCTCGTAGGAGCCTTGTCACAGTAAAAATGTTGCATGACAACATGTTTTTAAATTAATTCGTTAAAAATATCTAGATGACCTGCGGTTAGGGCTGCACTTTCACATCCCAAACTGTGACAGAGACATTACCAAGCTGCACAGATAGAAAAAGAAGAAAGGTACTTTATTGATCCCAGTAGGGAAATTACTTCTCTGCATTTAACCCATCCTAACTATTAGGAGCAGTGGGCAGCACTCGCATGGAAACACACACTCTCTGGGACCAACTCCAGATCTTCTGCCTATTGCCTTGGTCAAGGGTAATGGCAGGAGTGATTAGCCCTAACACACATGTTTTTGTGGGTGGGGGAAACCAGAGCACCCAGAGGAAACACATGCAGACATGGGGGGAACATGCAAACACATCACAACACAACTGTCTTATACAAACCTTTCATCATTATCTACCATGAACATCCATTTTTAGTCTTTGTGATCAGGACCACAACAAAATCTTCTGCTTGATGCCTGCTGGTAGATGCACAAATGAAAGGACACTGCTGTGGGATTATATTACATACTGCTGCTGGCGGGCAGGGACACAGAGCACCAATCTGACCACCTGAGAAGAAATTGATGGTTTCTGAGCCGGTCCTAGCTTGATGTATATCTTAAAAATGACATATGAATCTGTCCAACCGAATTCAGACAGAAATATCAAGCTGTAGTGTTCACGTTCTGTCATCGTTTAGTCTACATCTTTTATCATACACTGGGACCAATATGCTTGCATGCTATCTTCCTACCAGGTGCTTGTGAGCTTTTGATCCAGACCTCTGGGACAGGGAATTAAGGGAATTACTGCCTCTCCCTTTTTTGTTGTATTTATCTCTTGCTCTGTTCTTTGTCCACTGCTAATTCTATGTGCAAGTGCTGCTGTGTGAGAATGGAGTGACTACAGAGAGCTGTCAGATTAGCCTGCATTGGGTAAGAGTATGAGCATCTACTGTGGTCACAGCCCGCTAAAGCTTTTTGCAGCAGCTTTCTGTTGATCAGCTGTCGCGTCGTGAATTGACTCTCAGGTTAACCAGTTGAATGAGCATGTGGCCTGAGTGCAGTGGGATTGTGGGATTGCAGGGAGGTGGTGGTGGGACAAGAGCAGCTGTCCAGTTTGAGATGGAACCTGCCCACCACACTAACAAAGCTGAGTTTGTGTCTTCGCTCAGTCAGTTAGTCAGTGAGGTCCACAGAAAGGAGGCGTTTGTCTGCAGGGTTTAAACGCCAACTGACTGAATAATAACAGTGGCCCCCCAGCTGAACGTTAGGGAGGGGGGCTTCTTCTCGGGTGGAGGCCTTTTCTTCTTCATCAATCACTTGGTCACAGTTTGGAAGCCCCCCTCTTCAGATAAAACCATGTGACCAAATGTCTTTACTCTTTATGGTGACTCTCTTGTTGAAGTGTAGTAGAAAATCCTTTTTTATTTTGCCACTACTCACATTCACCAGTAAAGTGGAAAAAAATGAAAATGAAACAGCATTTTTGTTTTAAAAGTTATTTGCCTTTTAGTATTTACATGCATAAGCCTATAGGTCTTTTAGTGCACGGTGTCTGATGCGACATTCCTGTGGGAAATGATGAAGGCAGTGCTTTTGTCACATGACAACATGGTAGATCTTTAATGACGTATAAAGAAGAGTTGGGAAGCCTAATCTAACTGGGGGTACAATTTGGATAAACAAATATAAAAGCACAATGGCAGAAAATGACAAGAAGAGATGAACAGTGGATGAGCAAGTCTTGACACGAGCCTCGTTCACAAGACAGTGAGCTGCTGAAAGACAGACACCGTCATTGAATAGCGAGAATTGCTCTCAGGCTTTTTTAACCTTAGTGCCTGTAGATTAAATTAATTAGACTTTCAGCCCTCTGTGATGTGCATATAACAGATAGATTATTTATCGTGATAATGATAAAAATACAATTAATCGTTCATTCTTACTTGATTAATAACTGAAATAAGCAGTTGACTAATCGATTTTCAAAATTGTAGGGACGTCTCTAAATTTATCTCTGAGATCTGAAATGCTCCGTCATGGCTTTTGTGTCTCTGTGGTATGGCTGATTCTTTAATTGTTTGTTTGGTCGCAGGCCCTGGAGAGCTGCCAAATCACTCAACCTAAGCACAACAGATCCTGACTGACGGCTGTAATGAATGTGACATTCTAGCTAAAACCTCTGGTCGGTTGAAACCTACCTGCTCCATATGCAGTCTGGAACACATAATAAATCAGCAATTATGATTTGGCAGTGTCTGTTTTGCAGGTTGCAAGGATTGATTAATTTATTGAAACTGAAAAGGTGCCTGTTCCATAGTCTGTTGCGAAGGGATATCTTAACTTTTTCTTTTTTTTCTTCTTTTTTGAACAAACAATTCATGCATTAACAAACTTTGTATTATGCTGATATAGACATGAATAGTGAGCCATTGCAGGTCAAAACCTCTGGCTCAGTGTTTTTGAAAAATCTGGTAAGATGAATAAGAAGTGACGTTTATATCATCAGCTTTGCGTCGGTACACTCCTAATGACTTTGCAACTGAATACCCTCGCCTTGACTTCTTGTCCTGCCCTGCACTCTGATCCTCACCATTACTGGACAGTAACATGAGTTATTACTTATTAACTGTCTGTAGATGATGTCTGCACTGTTTCACCTGCCCACATGACTCTCGCCAAGCCGCCTTGTAAAATAATCTGACATAATCGAGACATAGCTCATCATAAAATCAGCGATTACTGCTACAGTAATGGGATGTAGCTAATGTTAATTTAAGAAACATTTTTAAAGAAATGGACTACTTGGATGCAAAAGAAATAGTGGTTACCTATTTGAACAACCACAATCAGGGCACCGCCTGACACAGATGTTCCCTTTAGCATCACTAAATTCCTTTATGAAAAAGTGTGGGCAGCTCTCTTCCTTGTGCTACAGTGAACGCAGCTAGCTAATGTTAGCTGCTCGCACTCACCGTCAGGACTTCACCTGAGACACAAAGGTGGAATTTCTTCTTTGTTCTCTCTGGCTGGGCTGCAGACAAACGCAATCAGCACTGCAGCACCACACTGGAGTACTATGGCCATTGCAGTTTTTGTCAACATACAGCACTTTTGATGGCAGCCCCCTTCAAATTTTGTTAGCAGAAAAAAACCATGGCGTTAAATGATAACTTGTGATGGCTAGCGTTGAGCTTCATAAGTGTGGCAGGTTACATATCACAATTCATTTGTGGATTTATAATGCGGCGTTTCATCGCCATACATGTAAAATAGTTAAGTCTTGAACAAAGAGGTCCTCTCTTAGCTTCACGCTTTATCTGTTGGATTTGAACCAGCAGACTTCGGTGATTGATCTCAGCTGCCTCTCTCTGAATGTATGGAATAAAAAACAGTGCGAGAAAAGATAACAGGCAAAATATGAAATAATTACTCAAACTGTGTCTGGTATGCAGTGAAGATTCCCTCTGCTTTACAGAATGACCTTTTATAGTCAAGCCTAAGGCACCACAGGGCCTGATGACCTGCTTGCTATGTATCGATGGTGTAAATATATATATATATATATATATATATATTATATT
>OMNV01001508.1:115196-136841 GCA_900303265.1 Brotula barbata | reverse complement strand
TATTATTTATGACCATACTGTATATGTCTTATTAGCTTTTTTGAAATAGATTTTTGCAATACATTTTTTACAATTTATAATACAGTATACTCTGAGTATGGATGGATGTATAGAGCTTCTCGTTGAAATGAATTACCGTTTCGGGTGGTATTCAAATGATCAGAGGAGCAGTGAGATCATGGAAAAACGGTATCTCAGCTCAGAATTTTCTCTATGGTCATGAGAGAAAAACACAGGACAGAGCAGGACTAATTTTTTGAACATATGTTTGTAAATTTGTGATAATAATTATTTTACCACCAGTTGCACAGGAGAAGAGATTGAGTCCATAATGTTTCAAATTTCCAAATTTCTAGGGTTTCTAGGGAAACGGTGACATAGTCAGAAACTGTTAGCTTTATTTATTTTGAATATATTTTTATAGCTTTGGTTGCAGCTCTTCACCTGATCCCGAATGTAATTGGATGTACATATTGCCCAAAGGTGCAGTATAAATAAGTGTAAATCCTTGACAGTGTCAGTCATTTTCTGGAACACATCCTCCCCTTTAAAATGAATCCTCTTTCAGACTAATGCTGTTGCCAGTTAAGTATTTTCAAATAAAATCAGCAACAACACACCCACAGAATCAGGCTACTAGACAATTGCAGAGGCAGCTTGTTTCCGTTCCTTAGCTCCTCCTTTCTCAGCTCTGTCTTCCATCTCCTTTATTTGTTTCCTCACCAACCTCAGGGGCAGCCTCTCGCTACCCACAGGACACAAAGATCCATCCCAGGGGGGCTGGCTATGCTTGATGGGAGTGGATAAAGTCGTGCAGTCTGTTAAATGTGCACCAGTGCCATATGTTGCTGGGTTACCTCAGTGATTATAGCAGCACTGTACCCTGAATGTTTGTTCTAAAAAAGGAAAGAACTGTGTGAATGTTATACAAATTGTGCTGTTCTCTTGATGCTGTCAAGCAAACAATAATTCCAAGATGATGATTGAAGTGTATGATGCATTGATAAGGATGCTCCATCAACTCATTGCAGAAAGGTAGGAGATGTCTGTGTTCGATACCTGGTGACCCCCTGCTTCTGCTTCTAAGGTATCCAGTCTTAATATAAGAACAGAGGATCATCTTTTCCAGCAATTTGTCCATCCTGTCGCCTCCTCTACCACAGAACTGGACACAAATCAGTGATAAAACATGTAGAATAATCCACTGAAATCGTTTTGGATGTGTCTGGTCAAGCTTGTCTACAAAAATGATGATTAAATAAATCTTATCTCAGGAAACCAAAGCTACACTGGGTGACTACAAGCATATGGTCCTCGTTTCTTCGATCTTTTTGTTATTTATTTTTAAGTTTTCAACCACTTATTCCAAAATAGCCCCACTTAACCAAAAAATATTTCTGTTTGCTTTTATTTCTTTTAGCGTGAATTAATTCCTCATGAAGCTATTTGCTTACGATAAATGCAGCCTCTTAAGTCAGCCTCTTCTTGTGAGCACTTTGTGTGTTTTTCATGAACATAATCAACCAAAAATTAATCCCCAACAAATTTCCAAGTGTGCCCCACCCCTATAGTCCCTTGCCATCAGGCCTATGACATGTTCTAGGGAAAACACTGGACTCCATTGCAGCAGTAGATGTGTGTGATTCCACTCCAAGTTTTGCCTGCATCAGTTTGTTGCCCTGCTTGTGGTTTGGGGTTTGCAGTCTCATGTCAACTCATTGAGTGCATGTCCCATCAATTCGACAGTATTAGATGTTGACCTACTTCTCTAACTTACGTTGTCTACCTGTGCGTCATGAAGGAGCACTGATAGAAACAGGAAATAGCATTTTGATGGCTCCGCTCTCAGCTATTTGTTAACATCAATGACTTTATTCATTTAATTAATTTTTATCCCACCTGCGGTTATGTGTACATCGATAAAATCATGGCTGTTAAGTTTGGATGAAACGTACTGAGTTTGTGAACTGCAGTCACCACCACACACAAAACACCTCTCTGTTTATTAGTGCGTGTGTGGGTGCCACCAAGCCACACCACCGTATGTGTGTGTAGCTCATTGAGCCACCTCATTGACCAAGTAGTCTTGAGATGACGGTGACAGTCACTCGCTTGTCTTTCCCTTCTTCTCCACTTGATGTCTGTCTTCTCGTCAAGATCACATTCCCCTAACAAATGTCGTCTTGTGTGAATAGTTGGGGACAAATTGGATGATGTAGCATAGAGGATACAGTGATCACCTAGAAGTTTACTTGTTTGATTCCTTGCTGTATTATGTGGAAGCGTCCTTAAGCAAGACCATGAACCCCTAAATACCCCAAAGATGTTGGCTGGAGCGTTGCATTTTTACCTCAAATCTGTGAATGGGCGACTCCTATAATTATGTCTACTGGTACTCTTATGTTGATGTTGATGCAGACATTAAGTATAGTGCTTTTTAAAATGTACATAATATTCGCTCATTGTGCAAAATAAGAAAATACCACTTAGGTTACGGAAAACATACCATATTTATTTTAGTTTTAAACTAAACTTTTATCCTACTTAAAGATAATTTGATGCTGATCTGCCTGAGATGATCAATAACAGTAGCCCCAAACAGGACAAATCTGACCTCTTTCACAAGTAGCAAACAGTAAATGTATTCTCTGTCCACAAGGAACGTGTGAAAGCTACATTATACAACCGTACAGCTACAACAATTTAAACAAACTGAAATAAACATGAATGAATAAAATCTCTGTCCACGGGTATTAGTGAAAAGTGCACTGTACACCTGTACAGCAATTATAGCCACCTGAATTTTTTCAAGTAAATATACTTTTTAATAAATAAACCTAAATTGAAAATTAGGTAAAGTAGGCTTCATGTGCTTTGCAGACTATGCTTAAACTCAGCATTATCTGTAAACAAGAGCCTATTATGTGTCGTTAAATGTGTAACAGTAGCAGCAAAGTGTAACATTACCCATTTAGGGGCAGAGTTTTCGATTTGTACGCATTTAGGAAAAAGCACGACACAAAACCTTTTTTATTTTTTTGTACAGGCACTTAAATTAGCATCCCAACTTGGAACTCTGCATGAACAGTCGGTTCGGCGGCTTGCACTGGTTAGCCACTGACAGGGGCCTTAACATTGTCAGGGTTGTTTTGGTTGTCATTGGTTTGCAGGAACAAAAGTAATGAAAGGTTGTTGTGCTAATACGATGGCTTTGGTAGAGAAACAGGCCAAGGTAGCAGTATTTTGAAAGAATTGATGCCTTGGGTAGCATTTGATTGTTGTCTGATTTGACTTTACCACCTTGCCCGATTCATCAGTGCATCTTGGAGTGCTCACAGCAGCTCCACACTGCACTGTGATCAATAAACGCACAGGATTATTGACTTTCGTGTGCCGTCAGACTACCTTAGCAGACTTCATCAGTCTGTTCCGGCTCTTTCAAACTCCTCATCCTCTCAACTTCTCTCTACTACCACTCACTATGTATGCTATGCCATTTTATTGACTCCATTCTAAAGGAATGCCCTTGCTGTTCGTGGGTTCTCCCAAACTTGCTTTAAATTTTCCCCATCTGCAGATCCCTTTTCTGCCACCCCTAACCTTAGTCCCTCCCACGCCTCAAACCCCAAGGGATGCTGAGACGTGTGTGTGTCTCTGATACTGTCTCTCTGAAGGGTGTCTCATTGGAGTTCAAACCGCCTTCGAGGCCCAAGAGGCCCTGGTGTAGAGTCTTCCGTCTTGTTTTCACCCTCTACATTGTCCGCCTGACATTACGTGTCAGTTTACCTGACAAATAGCACCAGTCATACGCGGCATGGGAGTTCAGAGTAATTTAACAATTGTGTGATCGTGGCCTGTGGAAATAACTTTACCTTACAGCATAGCTACTACCTACTTGCAAGTACTAGGTTGCTAGTTCATACTACAGCGATCAACCCTACAGTGGAAGCATTTTGAAAATAAATGCAGTGGAATTCTGATGTGTCACAAAACAAATTTGCCTTCTTTGCCAATATGCCACTACGTAATTCTTTGGCCTCTGTTGCATACCAATTAATCAGCTCTTATTGAATTGCGGAATTGGCTTTGATAAACACCCACACCTCCAAACACAAGGCCACAATTTCAGCAGTCAAATTGATTTTTGTTTTTATTGCATTAGAACATGATCGACATAGGAATAGTCAGCATAAATTTACCCTGTAACTGACCTAGGATATGTGATTATAAATTAATTAACTCAGGAATGTAAATGTGATATTGAAGGTAATTCTTCACTTGGTACTATGGTAGCCATGAGTACACCCTAACCATTACAAACACCCCCACAGCATACACCGTCAATAAGCAATAGAGCAAAATGTTGTGGATTGGCCATTTGGCCTCATGGTTTTTCTAGGTAGAACCTCTTGAGTGTGGTTCCTTTGCTCATTTTCAAGTAGGAGATTGGAAAATTTTGAGCTGCACCAGAGCTGAACCTGGACTCAAGTCATCTCAATCAAAATTGACCAGCTTCCATTCCATACTTAAAAGCCACAGGGCCCCATAAGACATCTTTTATAAGGCTCTAACTAGGCTGTAAAAGCCCTCTTGAACTGGTACACTGGGTGTGGCCATGTAGGGGTTATCTGAGGCACTGGGACATCACTCGTCAGTCTTCTCTGGTCTCCATCTTCACTCCTCCATCACAACTCTTCTTAACCACGGCCAGATGTGCCAATGGCCTCTCTCCAGCTCGGCACAAACCACTGACGGACTCCAACCTAAGCAAAAATCCACCCTAAAACAAAACACACGTTTGATCTGAGGATACAACTGCTGCTTGATAAAAGGGTTACTAAAGAAAGTTTGCAAAATGTATAGATTTTCAAGAAATCTGAATCCAGGCTGTTCATATGGTAGCCAGACTCATTTTAGAGATATTTGGTGTTCATTTACCTGGCCATAGTAGTCTGTAGAATGAACCTGATGAATCTCCAACACTATCATGAAGTTATGAGTTTATCCGGAAAAAAGTTTTATATTATTTAAGATATTTGACCCTGAAATCAATGTTTCCATGGATTACGTCTCTATCATACCTTTCAGATGCCTACCCACATCAGTTTGCGGCTCTGGGTGTTGTCGTGCTGAGATAGTGTGCATGCATGTTTACGAGCCCCTTCATCACACTGTAGGAACAGAACTTGTTTTGGTATGAGATTGATGGGTTGTCGTTCATTAGATGAGTGCCACAAGTATCTGGAGTGAATTGTAGTGCTAATAGTGGAGATACTCTTGATAGGAAGGGGGACAAGGAAAGAGCAAGAATTTCAGAAGAGAGTCATATGCAGACAACAATGGAGTCAAAAAGAGACAGAACGCGTGAGAAACGGATGACAAGTGAGAGGAGAATGAGGTACAACGAAGGAGGAGAGACTGATAAGTTGAAGAAAACTTGTCAATGATGAACATCCCTGTTTCATGTCGGTTTAGGTTGGCTTGTTCCTCCTGGACTCTGTCGAGTCTGAATCCAGGGAAGCACTCATATATGTCAAACCAGCAGCTGCAATATTAAGATTTGGTGATTTATCATCTAAAACCCCTGGGATTGAAGTGCACAGCATTACAAGCATTGTGAACAGTCCCTCTGCGGAGATTTAACCCTCAGTTTGCATAACTCCCATTGTCATCATCCATACATTTTCAATTGACTTTGGAATGTACTTCTAAGATGATGGGGAGGGGGTGTATGTGTGTCTGTTTCTCTCCCGTTTAGATCGGCTCCCATGTTTTATCTCCTCATGGGGTTGGGGTTGAAGGGAGGAGCAAGAGAGAGGCCTCTATTTTGGTCCTTTGTTTATGTAAGGAGTGGCAGGAGGGTGCTTAGAGGTCTGGGAATGTTGGGACAACAGATCTTGGGAATTATGTTCTCATCTGTGCTATCTATGAAGTCAGTTTATAGTGTTGGGCACTGACCCAAAAATTATATTGTGGTATTATTTAAAACTCTTATAATGTATGCTGCATACACAATACTTGCACACATATACAATATATCTTTATAAATAAGGTCAAATGTTTAAAAACGTGATTAATCGCATGCATTTCTGTAGTTAATCACAATTAATTGTTTATCCTTTGATTGTGATCATTTTACCACAAAGTTTTTTTTAAAATTCCGTACATACCCACAAAATATTCCTCACACAATGTATTGAGTAGGAAGTCCAGTTGCAATTGAAGAGTAATATTGAACCTCAGCAAGAAGGACTGGATAACTGATACATAAAAATGAAATGTTATGATTACGGAGTGATATTCAGGGGTCTCCAGACAGTGCAATCAGTGTTTCCTCTACCATTCCTATTAGTCCAGTAATCTTACCCGACATCCCCTTTGCCCAGTTGGTCATGTCATAGATTCTGTCAGCTTTGAGAGAAGAAGCTGTCAGTATTTAGGTTTTGTTAATGCCTGATTCACTTACCAGTCCAGTAAGTGGCGGTAATACGGAAATAAGCTGTTCAAGTAATGGTATCATGGGACTTAATTTGCACCACAAAGTGCAATTATTAATATGCACAGACTATTGAGCAGAATGAGTGTATAATTAAAAAAAGCACTTTTCTCATATATACATAAACTACACCGGAAAATGCTAAAATGCCTCTGTTGTTTTCTGGCAGGGACGGCATGTCAAGACTGGACAGCTGGCTGCCATCAAAGTCATGGATGTCACAGAGGTAAGATGTGTGTTGTTTTTGTTGTTGTTGTTAGTAGTAGTAGTAAATTATGTATTTGAGTCGCTGCTCTGTTGTTATTATTAAAATACAGATATTCTTTCTAATATCAAAACTATTATATTGACGATGACACACACCCATGCATACACACAGTGTGTTTCAATTTAACACTAATAGGGCCATGCACATGGAACTCTGGCACAACTGCATTGTACACACATTGATGTCATCTTCAGCCCAGTCAATGCATCGTATTAAGAGGTCTCTCTTCAGCTTCTTTCCGGGGGGAGCAAAGTCTAAAGTCATCAGCTACATTTCATGCATTTCCCTTGTAACGCCACATTTACCTGTAATTAGTGACCTACATTCTAAGTATACACTGCCACAGTGGCCACCATTAACCTGAAAGAGGCTTGTGACGCAGCTTGTTACTCTTAGCAATGAATTGTCTGCTGCCGCTCCCCAGCTTAAGTCCTGATGAATCAGAGTTCACACCTGTCTGATTTGTCGTCATTAAGTAGTCACAGGATGTTGGCCAACTGTTTATCAACCAGTGTGATGGGACAGTGAATGTGTTTATCTGACTCCAGGAAAACAGAGAACAGTGGCCACATTTCACCTCGTAGGCCAACATGATCTGTAAATAATGGCCTAAGCTTCCTTTTCCACTGATCTTGTAGTTGACCCGTGGTTACTTGGCGATTGGCTCAAACATTGTGTTTTATTACAAAGACACAGGATCCTGTTTAAAAGACCGGAAGATTTATATCTGACATGTGCCTGAATACCAGAATGAAGACCCCTTTTTTATCCCTTAATATAAACAACAATGGAGTCCTGAACTGGTGCCTGTGAAGATTCTCAGTTATTTAGGTCATGGTTATCCAAGAAGGCTCATTCACTTCTTCAGGACTCTCTTGGATGTTGCCCCCTATTCAACTCCCCTTGGATAGTCCAGAACTGGATTTTCTAAATGTATGTATGTATGAGTCATATAATTCATGAAGCAGTTCATACATTAGTGAAATTCTCTTTGTTGCATCTGGTGGAACAGAGCACAGAGACCAGTGCGTAAAAATTAAAACATTAAAGAATTTCAGATTAATTTTACTCAGATTTCATACTGGTTAAGTTTACCGTCACACTAAAACAGGTTTGTATATTTTATCAATAGTTTGCCTGACATATAAATGATGAAATACCAGATTAACACTTTATGTTATGCAGACAATGATGTTTACAGTGCTTGATTTAATCCTTAATTTCCCTTGTTTGAAGAAAACACAAGTTATAAAAGTACACAGTCATACTTGTATTGTATTATTGTAAGTAATTTGATTTTGCGTTTGCTCAAACTTCTCCATATAGGATTTTTCATTAATGTTTGATCTGACATTTGTGGGAAAATAGTGTAGGCAGTCCTGTGTCACATGACAAGGCAATGGACCTTAAATGACAGAAGGAAGTGTTTGGAAGGCTGCTCAAGCAATAGGTACCCAGTTTGAATAAAAAAACAAAAAGACAACAGCAGAAAACGCACAAAAAGAGAGAAAACTGGATGGACAAAACTTGACTCCACAGTTTAAGAAAAGAAACTGCCTCTTTCAAAAGAGGACATCAAGCTATGAAAAGAAAGAAAAGCAACCAATCTGCCAAAATCAGAATCAATGACGATTTTCTCCCAATTCCTGGTTAGTTTTTATCTGTTTGGAGTGGTTTTTGCCTACCTGCTGTTATTACTGCCACCACCAGTAGATATCAGTTGTGAGAAGGGAAAAACGCCTCACCAAGGATTATCACTTAACAAATGAAGGCTCTGTGATACTGTCTGAATGAATAATCCCCTAAATGCACAAACATAGACTGATGTAAATCCTCTCCAGCAGATACAGTATACTTACTTATACATAAGGCTGATGTGCTGCAATGAGCTTTTAAAAAATTTCAAACATTTACCTGCTAGCACTGAATCGTCATCATGCTGGAGTGTTGCACAAGCCTGGATCACATAACAGTAATGATGGCTAAACACATGGTTTTAATAATCACACATATGCTAAGAAGGGAAATGAATGAATAAATGAATGCAGCAGGGAAATCAGCAGGATACGCAAAGGCTGAAAAGTCGAATAAATGAACTGCCAACTGTGGCTAACATGATGCATGCTGTCTGCTGAAAACGGGTCATAGAAGCAAACCTGTCAGCTCTCACATTGTCACAAAAAGGTCACGTAGCTGCAGTGCTAACCTCTTGCTCCTACACAACGGCAACTTGACAGTGATTAACAGTGACATGCTAATTGAACACATGCTGAAACCAGGCAGTGAGCACTTTGCTAAACAGTTACATGGCCTCTCACAGAAAGAACGACTGCCATAAAAATGTAGGGCGGGGGGCGTCCAGTGAGTGGTTTTCCTTTTTACATCAGCAGTCATTACCTATAGCAAAGTGGTAGCTGGATGTCTATGTAGCTGGCCATACTGCTGCTGTATGAGTCCACTGAATTGACGTTAAGCCAAGCCCTCCACAGATAAAAAAACGGTCGCTATGTGTCCCTCCCCCATGTCCTCCCCTCTGCTGTGCAGCTGTTGAATTATCACACTGAAAGCCTTGCTGCCACGAGTCACATGGTGGGGGAGAACAGAGACCCACACAATTATATGGTGTCTAAGACAGAAGAAGAGAGAATCTCAGGGAATCTATCTGTTGGCCACATACTTACATAATATATATGCACCATGCTTAAAGATACAAATGAAAATTAAACGAAAAAATTATTCTGTAGATGATAGAAAATAGATTTTATACCAAGCGCATGTTTACATGTATATAGGCTTTCAGGATTAATCAATTATTCTATTTAAAGATGCAAATAATATATTATCTGGTAATGTGACTCCAAAGTCCAATGCAGTTGGTGTCGGAAGAGGATACTGAGCTTGACATTTGCTGTGGAAATGAAATCATTAGAATCTGTATGCAAACGTCCCTCAACGCCAAATATTCATTAAAGTTGGACGCCTACACGCTCATTATTCATTGCAGTGATTTTCCAGTGTTGGGACAAGTGTCCTCTGTTTTTTGTATGATGCTTACACTACTGGGATGTGTTTATGTGTCTGGGTGTTTTCTGTGTTTGTGTGCATCTAGGATGAAGAGGAAGAAATTAAACTGGAGATCAACATGCTGAAGAAGTACTCCCATCACAGAAACATAGCCACCTACTATGGAGCATTCATTAAGAAAAGCCCACCGGGACATGATGACCAGTTATGGGTAAGACATCAGAAATTAAGTTTGAATAAAGTATAAAAGCTTCAGATCTTTGGATGTGTTGTTTTTTTCCCTTCTGAAACAGCTCAATATAGAATAAAGAGTAGAGCTTGAATCGGGCCTGAAATCTTTATCGGAACCTGGTGTGGTATTATAAGAGTCTTTTGGACTCCAGTCAGATATATGCTGTGACGTTTTCATTCTTAGTGTTTTGTGTCAATGTCTGGCCTGCATTTGTCATAATCATAAATCAAATCAATATCTTCCATATATCAATAAGAATGCGCCAATCCTTTGTGCGAAAATGATTTCCACTGCCTGTTATATGACTTAATTCATCATTATCTGCTAGGAGTGCAACGCTAGGGTTTGACATCATTTCGATACATGGTTGGCGAATGCGATACTAGGACAATATTGGTTCGATTGGTTCAATATTGTTATTGGTTAGAGTGATAGATACAATTTAATGAATTGAAATCGATAAAGTAACTATTTAAGTTACCAAACATTAACCAAAGATTCTTTGAAGTTTGTCACACCTCCTGCTCTGTTCTAACACATTTTCCATGATGCACTACTCCAGTCACTGACTGACTTATCCAGGGCAAAAAGTGAGCATCAAAAGTGCAGTTTCCTCTCTTGGAAATATTTCTGAAAACAGGGGTTACACTTACCAAGTTATTAAGTTGTGAGTCTTTTTCCCTAAAATAATTCTTGAAAAATGGTATTTGGAACTTTTATTCAGCTCAATACGGTAGTCTTTCTTGTGCTGGTTTTTACACATACAGTATGATATGAATGCGTCTGGAATACTAAGTTTACTTCATACAGAATAATTGTAATAGCATATGTGATCGAAACTGTCGCATTGATTCACCGTCAATTTTTTGTCGTCATTATCACTGTTTTTTCCCCCATGAATCGAGATAAGGCTTCTAGGACATTTTCCCATCCCAGAACTCTGAAAGAAGAAACTCTTGCCTCCCACTCACCTGATGGGTCTGATTTTATTTTTGTTTTGTAGCTGGTGATGGAGTTCTGTGGTGCTGGTTCCATCACAGACCTGGTGAAGAACACAAAGGGCAACCAGCTGAAGGAAGACTGGATTGCCTACATCTCCAGAGAAATTCTCAGAGTGAGCCCTCTCCTTGCTTCCTCCCCTCCTAACGTCTCTTCTCCATGGGTACTCTCTAACATTTTTCGTATTGTATCTCACTAGGGTTTAGCCCACTTACACGCTCACCATGTCATCCACCGTGACATCAAGGGTCAAAATGTCCTGCTAACAGAGAATGCTGAAGTCAAACTGGGTGAGCAGCAATACAGAAACTCCTGTGTTTTTCACATTGACCTTAATAGCTGTTGTGTCATAATCATCTCAACAAGCATTTAATCTGTAATCACATGACTTCTTGTGTCTCCAGTGGATTTTGGTGTGAGCGCCCAGCTGGATCGGACAGTGGGAAGGAGAAACACTTTTATTGGCACTCCATATTGGATGGCCCCTGAAGTCATTGCCTGCGATGAGAACCCAGACGCCACATACGATTATAGAGTAAGACATAATTGCCACATAATAGCTCTTCTGTGTCCTCATTCTGTGTTTGGAGTTACATTGTTATCTTCTTTTGCAGAGCGACCTGTGGTCTTGTGGAATCACAGCTATCGAGATGGCTGAAGGAGCACCACGTGAGTGCCAGATCTGACTGATGTTGTTACATTGTTGCACTGATGATGACGTTAGTTGTTAATGTTTTTGCATTGGTTACTCTTGACTTGTATACTGAATATGTTTCTTGCAGCACTTTGTGATATGCACCCAATGAGGGCACTTTTCCTCATTCCAAGAAATCCTCCCCCTCGGCTCAAATCTAAAAAATGGTGAGAACTCTGCAGGCAGAATCCTGACACGTCATATTAATCTGTGAAATTTTATGCATATAATAACCTCTGTATGCCTTATCTGGAATGCTTGACCAAGAATGAACAGGTGGTGGAGTCAATTAAAACAGGTTTCAAATCAGTATTTCAATAAATGTGTAACTTTCAAAATGTGCCAGTTGCCTGCTTCCAGCAGGGACAGGTCGGGTTTGAAAGTTGTGGTTTTAATTTCTTTTTTTCGTTACGTTTTCTAATCACTGTGTCCTCATTCAGACAAGAAAAGTGATATTGTACACTGTTATTCCCATATTATCTCCATTTATGGTAGTGTAGAGATAAAAAAAAACAAGAAACAAAAAAAAACAAAGAACAATACCTCACCTTTCTAAAAGGATAAAGTTTGTGCCCTTATCTGGTGAATACTTAACCTAAGTATCTCAAAGTTGTACTTGAGTAAATGTGGAGATATCCCATTAAAATGACACAGTAACTTGTAAATTTCTCATTTAAGTACTCAAGTATATTTTTGATAATAATTGTACTAATGGAAGCAAAAGTTAAAGAATTATTTGTACTCACAGGCATTTATACCTTCAGATTAACAACAACAGCAACAAAGACCCATGCAGTGCTTTTAAAAAATATATTTTTTGTATGTAACAAACCTCTCTGCCCTGTTCTTTCTGTCCATCTCTGGACTATACCTATCATAATAAAGCAGAAATGCCAAAAAAGAAAACAAGCAATTATTTGAAAATCCATTTACACTCTATACGGAAGTACAAATTTTCCAAAAACATACCTTAGTACTATAATGAAGTGTTTTTACTTTGTTACTTTATTTGAAAATTAAGTAGCGGTAATTATTTATGGTGAATCTGCTGTGCTATGTCCCTTTGCTTGTGAGTGTTTTTTTTTAAAAATGTTTCTGTCTTCAAACCTCTGCAGGTCCAAAAAGTTTTTTAGTTTCATTGAGAGCTGTTTGGTGAAGAACTACACGCAGCGCCCCCCCACAGAGCAGCTGCTGAAGCACCCCTTTATCCGGGACCAGCCCAATGAGAGACAGGTTCGCATCCAGCTTAAAGACCACATCGACCGCACTAAGAAGAAGAGGGGAGAGAAGGGTATGTTTGTTAAATTAGTAAATCAATAAGAATAATTTGGTTATTGAAATGAAGAGCCATTTTGCTCTCTATCTCCTGTGCTCCGTCTTTCCCTCATTCATTAGTGTGGACTCCCGTGTGCATAATACATAAATTCCTGTTGCCACTCAGGCCCATCTCTGCCATGGTCGCAGTGCTCAGTGCTCCAGTTGACAAAATGATTTCCTGGTGTTTATGTGTACAGATGAGACAGAGTATGAGTACAGTGGCAGCGAGGAGGAGGAGGAGGATCCTCCCGAGCAGGAAGGAGAACCCAGGTAAGAAAGGACGATAAGAAAAGGACAAAATCATGGAACTGAATAATTAAAATGTAATTAATGCAGAATTTAGCTGACTTTGATATGAACTGCATAAAAGCTTCCTAAATTAGTGTAAATTGCGTCTTTTCGTTTCATTGTGGGTTAAATTAAAATGACAGTAGAGAAACATTTCTTCCTGTGTGATAATTGCGTAAACTCAATAATGCATTCAAAACAAGGAGCAGTTTCAAGTTCCATTCAGAATCAAATGCGCAGTGTGAAGTTTGGAAGAGAATTAAGAACAGAGTGTGATGCAGTTTTGAAAATGACTGTGTGAGTGAGGAATGTCAAGTAATTGTAATCATGTTCATAATTTGTATTAGTACTGATGTAGAACTGATGAAAAGTAACGTCATTTGTAGCAAAACATTTTCTCTACATCATTTAAGGTGTTGAAAATATCTCGGTCTTGCAGTGAAGCTCATTATTTGATCTAACAATAGTTGTCATTAAAATGCTACAATTTTGAATCCATTCGATTTTGCGGAAATTTTCATGATTAAATGGCAATAAACAGATTATGGGGAACATAAAACTGTAATAAAGTGTAAATTTGAAAAGCAGTCTTTCTGTCAGTCTTAACCTTTTTGTTTTTGTATAAATAGCCACTCAGCCATTATATTATTGAGCGAGTGATTCAACGTTACATGTCATCCATAGCGTTCAATCAGTACATAATCAATGTGGCGTGATGACAGACCAAAACATTTGATTGTTTCCATGGGTTTTGTCTTTCAAACAACACACTTTTAAATATTTTACATTTAGTGATTAAATTTTTTTCTCTATCTATTTTTTTCAAGTAATCTTAATCAAAAGTAGGTTTTTGAAGTTTTTCATAATTTGGAGCATTTTGAATATCTTTGGCTTTGTCTCATAGATTCGTGTGTTAAAGTGAAAAGCTTTTCTACTTGAAGTTTAGGTACAAAAAAATATATATATCTCCAGAATGCTACAACTCACAAAAAAAGCCTTGTAATGACTGAATTTGAACCTAATTGACCTGAATCTCGCTCTTTGTCCCATCTTTTGTCATCACTTAGCTCCATTGTCAACGTACCAGGCGAGTCAACTCTCCGCCGCGACTTCATTCGGCTGCAGCAGGAGAACAAGGAGAGATCAGAGGCACTGCGACGCCAGCAGCTCCTGCAGGAACAGCAGCTTAGGGAGCAGGAGGAGTACAAGCGCCAGCTACTGGCTGAGAGGCAGAAACGCATCGAGCAGCAGAAGGAGCAGAGGAGACGGCTGGAGGAGGTAAGAGGGGAAGGGAAGAGGGAAAAGTCTCAAATTTTGTAGATATTTTACTTTCTGGGGAGTAACTTCTAAATGAGTCTGCTAATGGTTTTGTTTTGTTGACCGTTGATACCCTGCAGCAACAGCGACGTGAACGGGAGATGAGGAGACAACAAGAACGGGAGCAGCGGCGCCGTGAGCAAGAGGACAAACGGCGAATTGAGGAGATGGATCGCAGGCGTAAGGAAGAGGAAGAGCGCCGGCGTGTCGAAGACGAGAAGAGAAGGAACGATCGTGAGCAGGTCCGATTTTAAATGTTTTTACCTGTAAATCTTTGGCTCCAAAGTGATTTGATGATTTAGGGAACAGTTCGGTGCATTAGAAATGTTTTATCTCCTTAACAAATCCATTAGATTATTTTGATTTGCAACACAATTTTATTTTAAATGAACTGGATTAAGAAATAAGACAATGTGAACTACGCACACATTTTTGGTGTACAGAGAATATTAAAAACATGTCTCTCAGGCACGATAACCCATTCCAACAGGCGTAGGGTTAAAATTACAAGAAAATTAAGAAGAATACGAAAATTAAATGTGCAACATATGTAATGTTAGCTAAAAATAAGTTTGTGTCAGGACGTAACACATGATGCTGTATATCAAGCGGAATAGAAATGCAATGTTTCGAGCATATTAACAATTTAACTAATTCTGTCAGGAAAACCGCATAATGATGCAGAGAAACAACATACATTGTGTGCATTTATGCCTACAGGAGGAAGGATGTAGAGACTTGGACTTGGACGCGACAGATTTTCTCACAATGGTCACTAAACTGGTGGCACGAGCGTCAAATGTGGCGCATTCTTGATCTATGATAATACATAATATACTTTAAAGAGGATAATTTTTAATCTGTTAGTTTTTTGCCGAAAATAGTAGATTTCAGTTGAATCCCCACTGTAAAACCGAGACAGCACAATCAGTTTTTACACCATTTGTCTGCATCAAGACACCTTAGTTTCTCCTATCAGGGTGTCAAACTTACGAGATGCGGGGTGTAAACCTGTAGTCTCCTCACTTGTTTCCTTTACTATCTCTGGATGGTCAATCACAAAATGGGTTGCTTTCGGTTTGATTGACAGGAATATATCCGGCGACAGCTGGAGGAGGAGCAGAGACACCTGGAGATGCTACAGGAGCAGCTGCTCCGTGAACAAGCCATGTTGCTGGTGAGACACACACACACACACACACAGTCCTTTTTTTAACTTGTGTTATAACGTGATAAAAACTGTCGTTCTATTAAAATGGAAAAGAGTTATGGGTTATAATCTTTTCATGAGAACGGTGTTCCACCTGAATTAATATCTGTGAAACTGAATGAGGAGAATGAGGTGTCATGTTTTCAACAATGTCAGTTCTCTGAGTTTTCAGCAGCAGTACTCCTGTTTCAGGATGATTCTTCCTCTTCTGCTTCTTCACTTCATCCATTTCTTCACTACTTCTTCTGCTTCACAGCTCTTTCTTCTGCCTCGTCATCTTCTGCTCCTTCATTTGTTATCCGTCTTCTACACTTCTGCTTCATCTTTTGCTATTTCTGCTCCTTTGCTTTTTCTTCTTATTGTTTTTGTTCTGCTTCTTTGCATTTTCTGCCTCTTCTGCATATTTTTTTCTACTTCTCATTTCTTCCTTTTTCCTCATTCTTCCTCTTTTATTCTCATTTATTTTTCTTTGTCTTCCTCTCGTTTCTTCTATTTTCGTTCTAGTTTATAGGTTCTTTAGTTTGGAATCATCACCTGCTCATTGAAGTATTAAGTAAAGACTAAAATGTAAAGTCATTTTTAACTGAACCAAATCGATTTTCCAAAAGTGCATCTTGATAAAAGTGTTTTCAGGAAAGATGACATGGGTTTGTAACTTACATTTGTCATACATACGTTGGGTGTCAGCCCTGTCTGCCCACACGTTGACTCAGACACTCACACACTCTACACTAGGAGTTCAAGTGGCGGGAGCTTGAGGAGCAGCGCAAGGCCGAGCGACTCCATAAGCGTCTGCAGCAGGAGCAGGCGTACCTGCTATCGCTCCAGCATGAAGCCAAACAGCAGCCCAAAGACTCAAGCAAACCCCCCTCTGACCAAACCAAACCTCCACAAACCTCCACCCTGCCCCCCAACAGAGTCCTCACTCCGACCCCACTAGCTCAGGTCCTCGACAGCTCCGCTTCTCCAGTGAGAGGTGCTCGCGAGTCATCCACAGCCCCTCAGACGTCCCCCTTAGACACCACTAAACCCCAGACTGTAGTGCCCGAGAACGCAGAATCTGATGAGGCGAGTCTCTGCCTCGCCCAGACTGAAACCCCCACCGACTCTAAACCTTCCCAGACAGAGCAGCCGGAGCCTGATAGGCCTGTCAGTCATCCTCCTCAGCTTATCCGAGAGGTGAACCTCCTGGCTCCGCCTGCCCCTGTTGCCTGCTCTTGCCAGCTTCTTCTTGCTTTCCTTTGCACAGCCTCACTTGGAACATTTACATACAGTCAGTGCACCAAGTATTTGTCCTTACTGCAATTACCCCCAAAGTGCTGGTAAATTAATTGGTAACAGAGGTCGTTTAAAGGCAAATAGTTCAAGGTACTATATTATAATTGATTTATATTCTGATTTATAGAAATTTTAATCATAATCTATAATAATGATAAATGTTAGTTAATTGTTAACAAGGTAGGTACAATAACCGTGACAGCCCAGAGTCTTAAATCCTCTGACTGTCATACATTCTAATGACAATAAATGCAAATGGAACCAATGAAACAGTGCCATCCTTAGTAAACAGTATAAATTGTGTAGGCAGTAAAAGTACAAACTGGGAAACACATTACTTATATTGGCCGTAAAATCAATATGGGCATCGAAATTGTAGGTACAGATATTTTGATACTTTTGACAACTGTACTGAGCACAAGGAAAAACCAGACCCATAGTCACCACCGTGTCTCCTGAACACATCCGACCTGCTCTCCCTCTGCACGCGCTCTCACTGTTGCTCGTCTCCCTAGCTACTAAAAACACAGACAGTGTGGAATATTTTTCACATTAGTTTTCACTTCAAGCAGGCCGAGCAAGAAAGAGAGAAAGATTTAGTCTCGTGCTATACCCCTTTAGATTGCTTTTGCAAACATTTGATTTATTGTATTGTTGAATTCATTGTTCCTGCAATCATTGCAGTCATTTTAATCCCCTTTCAAAACAAGAAAGAGTTATTGAAATGCGGTTTGCTCCTTTGAAATATCTTCGGAATTTCTCTTGATCTTGACTGGCTTATGTTTGCCTCTTATCTGACCCAGTTTGTGTTGATTGGGGCCATTGCATGTGAACAGCTGAGGCCCAAACTAACATGCAGGACAGAGTGATTCCTCCCTCCTGCCATCAATGAGGCCGTTTCATGTCATTAACACTGGTCTTCCTGGATTTGTCAGTCAGATTCCGCTCAGGGATGTGTTTGTTTATGGAGTTTTCTCTCCACCTTTGTCTGTCCATGTTTACTTCTGTGTGGCTGCCAGCATGTTGACTACCCATGGTATCAGATATGTTTCTTGTTGATAACTCTAATGTCAAATGTATGATCTCCCCAGGTGCCAAAACACAAGTAGACGGGAACCATTTTAAACAATTTCTTCAAGAAATTAATTTTATAGTTCAAAGTTTATAGTTTTAAGCTGCAAGAGTAACCCTTTGAGATTGTGTGTTTTAGACCTTTTGGTTGAATCATACTGAGATTTCCACAAAGCTCAAAGTCAACCTAAGCCAAAGAGAGATGAAACCCTCAGCCCTTCATCATTTTTCATCCCTGCTGCGGAGCAGGGCAGAGGCATGCTGGTCTCTGCCTTCAACAGGCTCACGGTGATGTAGTGACGTTCTGATTGACTCAAATATTGCAGCATAGTTAAAGTATAGATAATCAAATTTCCGGAGGTTTGGAGTTCATGGCTTTGTGGGTGCGGACAATTTTTTTTAATTTTTTTACACTTAGCCTGGTCTTGCTCCCTGATGGAAAACATTTTGAATGTACAATGACTGCAAAAATAGGCTGAAACTTGGTACAGTGGTGAACTGGTTAGCACTGTTGCCTCACAGCATGAAGGTCGGGGGTTCGAATCCCAGGGTTGACCTGTGTTTGCCTGTTGTTTCCTGCGGGTGCTCCGGTTTCCACCACCCACAAAAACAGGTGCATTACGCTAATCACTCCTGCCATTGTCCCTGACCAAGGGAAGGTGGAAGATCTGGAATTGGTCCCCGGGCGCCGTTGTGTGGGTTCACATGTGCACGTATGTGCTGCCCACTGCTCCTCAATGAGGATGGGTAAAAATGCAGAGAATTTATTTTCCAACGGGGATCAATAAAAAAACAAAAAACAAAAAAAAAACACGACACAATGGACAAGTAAGTAAGAGTAGGAAGTAGTAGTAAGAGCAGAATTGTTTCTTTAAACGCTCTAGATTTTCTGTGTTCTCGTTAAAAGTGATTGTTTGATGCTGAAGGACACATGAGCTCAGTATAAAAAGATTTATGCAGATTGATTCCAAGAGACGGTGACAGTGGCAAATCTCAAAGGGTAATTTTCTAATCCTCGCATAACATGTAAAGGTTCCCCTCTACTTTGTTTCTTCAGTCTAGCCTTGTTTGTTTCCCATCACACTTATCCCATTTCCTCTCTCCTGATTTGCCCTCGCCAGGCTGACGAGAGGTACCGCAAGAACATTCAGGGCTCTCCTCAAACTGCCCCTCCTCCCAAGCAGCCCCCCTTGCCTCCCCGTTCCTCTGAACCATTCTCCAATGGCAGCTCCTCCAACGAGGCCTCCGCCATGCACCGGCCCATGGAACCTCAGGTAACTCCCCCCATCTCTTGTCTTCCTCTCTCTCTTTCTCCTGCTGTTTTCTTCCTCCCCCACTGCTTGATGTGTGTAATTAGTCAAACTGGTGGCAGGTTGGTTATAGGGGCAACAGATGTGGAACAGGGCTTTTCAAACTCAGGACCGAAATTCGCGTCTGGACCGAACTACAAATCAGTCAGGACTGTGGAAATTTTCTTGTGTCCAGTGCGTGGTGTGATTGAATGTGGATTTATTCATAAGCACACACATGACACGCATCACAGGCTGCAATTTAATCTTCCTTGACTTTCACTGTTATAGAGACACTGCGTGCGTGCGTGTGGATGCGCACAAACACTTGACACACATTGCGGAGCCCGAATCAACCATTTTTGACTGTCACTTTCATGGAGTCTCTTATTGGCTTTCATTGTCCGTTTCTGTGGATCACTCACTCGTTTTATTTATTTATTTATTTTCTTATTGTGTTTATATTTTTGCAAACAACGTAAGAAGTATACATACATAAAACATAAATCAACACAGATGTTGATTTGGATGTTCTGGACCTTCTTGACCCTGTACAAAAGCTGTAAGTGGACCTCTAATAAAAACGTTGAGGAACGCCTGGTGTCAAGTAACCAAAGCATGTGTCACTAAACCCTACCACAGTGTCCTTAAGGAAGGCAAGGGAGGAATTTATTTTCTGTGAATAATAAAATATCATTGTATTATAGATGTGTTGTAGGTTTGTCAGAAAAGTATTGAACATAGCAATGCTTAACTCCGGGTGAAATGGCTGCATAGAGAATTCTGGTTCAAGTCCAGCCTGTGCCTATGGCTGCAATGCATCTGCTCTCTCTCTCTCTCTCTCTCTCAGCCCTTTCTTTCATATCTGTTTCTCGACTGTGCCTATGACAATAAAGCAGGAAATGCCAAAAACATAATATTTAAAAGAAAGAAAACCTATACGTCAGTAGGGATAGAAAAGGGAAAGTCATTGAAAAATCTATATATCACATTTTTGGTGAATAAATAAATCCTCTGTTACCTGTTCAGTCACAGTGCTGTATTTATTAGTGGGGATATAACTGACACAGCTGAGCACAGGGTTCCTGTATGGTTGTGGTTTGTAGTTGAGAGCTGAACATGAGACCCACAAGACATTATCTTTTCATTTTCAGCTTGTAAGAGGCAAGAGTATTGAAATGATGGCAGCGCAGCAATGTGTAGTGTGAATGGTGTGACCTGTTAACATGGTTTCCGATTGGAAAAGTCTATGCTGCCGGGACACTGCTGGTGTGGAACTGGCCCTTCAGTGTGTGTGGCTTATCATGTTCAACAGGAAACAACGTTGATCAATGAGTGATTCTAAGGATTAACTAATACTCGGGCTGTCCAGTGATTAAAAAACACACACATGGAGTGAGGCAAAGCAGAGGAGAGACAGTGAACCCGGTGAAGTACTCAAGTTGTTGGCATCTACATTCGTTCTATCGAACAATTTTCTTATTCTTATTGATGACATGTCTATCGTTGGTCCATATTGCTATAATTTTATTGCCCAGGCCTACCATCTGGTTGTTTCTTAAAATGTAAATTTTCCATTCACAGGGCCAAGCAATGCTTTTTTTCGTAAATGGTGTGATTAATCTTTGTTTGTTGTTTTTTTTGACACCCTATTTTTTTTCTTCACCATAACACATTAACTATGACAGACATTCAAGTGATGCGCCGGACTCAAATTTTCATGAAAGATTTAATTTAGCCATACACAGGAGCATTGGGATTCCACTGTACTGTATATGTGACATGACATGACATAATCACAGTATGTGGTGAGTTTGCCCATAGAGGAAATGCTTGGAGGCAGCATACTCCAGTTAAGACATAAATCATTTTTACAATCTCATTACCTGCGTCTGCAAACTTTAACATTGGTGTGTGCGTCTTGCTCTGTTTTTGCCTTTGTCAGAATGCAGATAGATAATCGTAGTGTATTGTGCATGAAAACACAGTGAGTGACTCTTTAGTGATGAATGTGGTGTCTTGTCCCTTTTTGTTTGCCTTGATGCATGTGCGTATGTGGAAGCACACATGTGAAAAGCCACACACATCTTCCCTCATGTCTCACTGTGTTGTCTGCTTGTCTCACCTCCCCTCCCCCTCCCCGTCCTCCTGTCTTTCCCCTC